>WBMV01000267.1:2298077-2343981 GCA_013396655.1 Campylorhamphus procurvoides | reverse complement strand
CGGGCCGCCCCGCGTGTGGCAGGCGGGGATTGTTGTGTGGCAGCTCCCCTCCCCCAGCGCGGCGTGACAAGGGCTTGCATGATCCGCCTCGGCCGTGCCGTGCACTCCCGTAATCCTCCCCACTCCGCCGCTCCGCTCGTGGTCTGATGGTTTTGGGGTGTGTTTTACCCCCTCCCCCCCTTTGGTTTACCGAGTTATGTTTTGGGGGGTTTTTGGTTTTGGGGGGTTTTTTTTGTCTCGGTTCTTTAAGAGATGCCAGAATAAAATGCAAACAAATCAACCGGAAAAATTCTGTTCTTTACCCTAGCGTTCCTGCAAAGGAGGAAAAAATTGCATGGAAAAAATATATTGCCACTAATGCTGACTTTGTCCCTAGAAGCAGAACATGGCTATGCATCAGTGTTACCCTTCGATAGTGACTATTCCAGAAAGAAAACAAAGGCAGGCACCATGGCCAGAAAATCCCAGAATAACAGGTAATAGACGCACCGCTTTTTCAGAATGAATCGGCAGCTTTTCCAATGTGTCTAGCTTATGTGCAGTGCATACATTTATGAAAAATAATAACTAATCCAGTGTCTCAGTTTTCCCCATCCCGGTAGTCGCCATTTTTCCCCTGGATGGGCTTGGCTCTGTTTTGATCTCTCATATAAACACTGCCACGCGTACACCATCTCCTTAGTACTCACTGCACTTCGGAGCCGTCCGCCCAACCCGCTCCCTCCGCTCCGCTCCGCTCTCGCTGCGGACCCCGACACCCACAATCGCCACACGGATTGCTCTTTGCATGCCACTAATTTCCACCGCCTCGCATCCCCCCCTTCCCCGGCATTTATTTATAAACCCCAGGCGGCGAGCGGCGCGGGCAGAGGCAGAGGCACATCCCGTGCAGCAGCCCCCGGGTGCGCCGGGCTCTGCCGGGGACACCCACCCACGAATCCACAAACCCACCCGAGGGCAGCCCCGGGAGCCGCATGCGGGCGGTGTTTGTCCCGGCGGCCACGCTACCTGCCCGCGGTGGCAGCGGCCGGGCAGCACCCGGGCTTTGTTCGCTGTGTACGTGCAGCAGCCTCGCTGTCCTGCGGGGCACGGCCAGGGCAGGCACAGCCCCGCACTCTGCCCTGCTCTGCTCTTGCCTTCCCAGGGCTGCTCCGCAGAGCAACGAGGGCCGTGCCCGGCTGGGCCTGCCTCGCCCCCGGGGACAGCGGTGCCTCTGCGCTCCGCACGGCCACGCTGGATGGTGGCTCCTGTAGAATAGCCTAAAATGAACTTGGCTTGCACGTGACTTGTTTTCCAAAGGAGCAGGGAGTCTCGGCAGGCCCGCTCGGCTCTCGCTGCCCCGGCCGGGCATCCTGCGGGCGGCTGGGCCGGGAGGTGCTGGGGAGGTGCTGGGCACATGGCCAGGAGCTGCTCGTGGGGCACCGGAGGTGCAAACCGAAATCAAAAGCTGACGAGCTCCCTCCTCGAGGAAAACACGAGCTGGTGAGCGCCCTGTTGGTGCCTGCCACGGCCCAGCAATGTGTCTTGGAGATAACTGAGGGGGAGCAAATTGTTCCCCCGTGCCCCTACTCTGAGAAAGGGAACATTTTTGGGGGGTATTAATTGCAGTGCTCCTACTTTTTTTAGTTTTAGTTGCATTCTTTGTCTCATCTTGGAGCACAGAGAAGACGTCAGTGCATTTTGAAAAAGAAAGTCATCAGTAGTGGGAGGCGTGTCTTATGTCCTGAGACACTTTGCTCCTGGAGATTTTTAATTATTTTCTTCTAAAGTATGCTTGCTACCTTTAAAGAAAAAAATCAAAACAGGTTTCATAGGATTTCCAGCTGTAAACTGCTTCTTTATTTGTACGGGTTTCTTGTCTGTCTCGCGCATTCAAGAAATCTGTGTTACTTACAGAGCTATTATTCCATCGTTTCTGTTCTTCAGGCTCTTGTCATCCACTGCAAAATAGTTATTTGTCTGAACTGTAAGCTACTTTCAGGAGTTTTTAGTAGAGCATTTGTAATCTATCAAACACAGCTGAATTAAAAGATTTTTGGTTACAGATTTGCTAGTGTTATTGAAGCTGAGGGAGACACATCCACTTGCAGTTACCCTCCTGTTTTGTTTGTTGCCTGCAGATTTATATTTATTTACCTGTTTAGTGTTTCGTGCTGATTCTTCCTCTGTAGCAGTGGAAGCCTTCAGAAATGCCATCCTGCAGTGTGCAGTGTGTATGTCTACTTACACTTTTTTTCTTCTAGCTGCAGTGGTTAGATGAGGAATGGGTCATCAGTGTTACAGGACAGGATGATGTTTGTCGAGGCATGGTTTCCAGTGCGGTCACCACTGGGATAGTGGTTGCCCTGGTTCAGCACGGACACTGATGTGGGCAGCAGAGATACATGGCTTTAATGCAGCTCCCTGTTCCTTCAGGGGCAGGGGAGCAGCAGCAGGACCCAATGGGCACCTCTGCATTGTCCTTACGGGCTCTCTGCCTGTGTCCAGCAGTTGGTGCTCACGTTTGCCTGTGTGCTTAGATTTTGGGGGAGGAATTACCCTTATGTTTGAACATGCAGTTGAAAACATATGAGGTACACCAGCATCACTGTTTTATTATTATTTGGAGCTTAGAGGCTATAGAGCCAAGCCCCAGACTACAGCCTGATTTTTTGGTAAGACAGTTAATTCTTCCTAAACAATTCAAATATTAACAGAGGGAGACGACTGCCCAAAGTTCAGAGGATCTGGAATGGTCATGGGTGATGTGAAACTACTGGGCAAAGCGTTTGTCCATATTATTCCCCTTCAACCATTTTCCAGAAGTGCTGGGTTTGGAGCATCAGATGAAGGCAGGCATGATCACATACATGCCTGAAATTCATGCCTTACTGTTGCATTGCATTTCTGGTTATAAAAATACATACTTAAGGTTGGAGGAGTATTGAAAGGAGCAGATAACTGCACATTTCAGATCTGCAGGGGCATTGTTGTTTTCATCATCTGTTTTTGTATCCTGCTGCTTGCAGCATCTGATCAGATTAAAAAGTGAGATTATATATAGAGAGTATATGTTTTTTCATGCTTTATGAGCTATACATGTATAAAAGTACAAAAAACATCTTCCTTATTCTTGGAAAATCGGAAAAGAGAGAAGGAGGAGAAGAACTGTCAGATACGAGGAAGCCTAGTGTGCTGTACCCTTCTCCTTTGTTCTGTATTTTCTCCCCATGTTGCCTGCCTCTGGGGAGAAAAAACCTACTCTGTGTAACACAGGTGTGCTGGGCAGCCCCTGTGGGCAGGAAGACAGGCATGGAGGGATTCCAGCTGCCCTGTTCTGCAGGGGCACTGATCGATGCCTCCTTCCTCTGCTGAGGTGGTGGTGATGTTCGTGTAACAGATCATATCATGAGACCTCAGTCCCTTGTCGATGGCTAGAAGGGCCCAGACCCGCAGGAGAACGGGGGAAAGGCTGCCTTGTCCTTCGGACAGGATGCTCAGGCCTGGGCTAAAACTTGCAGACCTCTTGACTGTGATTAAGTGACAAGCAGTTCTGGATTCATGCAGGGAAAAATACCTGCAGAATTACATTTAATTAACCGAAATCTATAAGGCTTCTGTCTGCTGCAGGAATTTTAACTTTTTTTTTCATTCAAAGCTAGCTTTGTCCACTGCTAGCTTTGAATCAAAATTGAAAGCAGTTGTTAGCAGTTTGTTGATAAACAATATTCTCAGGGTGGCGGGGGGGGGTGGGGTTATTGATAGCAACCAGACACAATTTGTAGCTATTTCTTTTTCATTTGTACATTAAAATACTTGATGTTATGTGTTTTCTTCTCAGTTTCCTGTGATGTGCCGTTTCCCATGTCACACAAAGCAAACTGCTTTGTTTTCTCTCTGACTTGCCATTGGTACTGTGTCCTCAGCTGAGATTCAGACTTGTTTCTCCCTCTGTAATTTTGACCAAAATCCTCTGGCAAATGAAACTAGATTCTTGTTTTGTGAAGAGGACAGGAGATGAGAGAAAGCCACAATATTATCTTTTGCAGGGAGGTAAACTTAGGTCACATCTTGCTACAATAATACTTACCAGTATAATAAATGTCTCCTCTTTGCAGAGCAGTGGCTATATGTCATTCCCAAAGCAGTGCCATGCAGTTTAATAATTCTTGTTACTCTGTAGTTGGAATTAAAAAAGGCATAAAACAGCTGGATTTAGTAAGTAACAAATACTCAGAAGTCAGGCTTTCTGTTTGTTCCAAGGAAATGGATAGGTGACATGTGTGCGATGTGCCGAGCAGGAATGCGACACAAATCTGAAATTTGGTGACGTTTGCTCACCAGACAAGGCAGTCTGACAGAGAAACAGGCAAGCCTGCAGATTATTGGGCTTGCTTCTGCCCTGGCTGTAATGACACTCACCAGGTGTGGGGTACCTTGAGCTGCATGTGGGTGTGAGGTGCCTGTGTGCCCATGCATGGGGGAGCTCAGGCAGCTGCGTCGCCATGAAAGGGTCAGAAATAAGGTAAAATGAAAACGAAAATCTTAGTGTTAGATGCCAGTCTACTGAGGTCACGGTTAAATTTACTTGCAGAGAAAGGAATTGGATGTCGGTGGTGCAATGTGTTTGTCCTGTTAATTTAGGAGCTGGTTTATTGAAGGAGAGGGAGCAAAATAAATGCCGGTTTATAAATATATCATCTGTGTCTATTAATTAATATTTTTGTTCATATGTTACATAAATAGATTTGTACTTTGTGTTGTGTTTTGGCGAAGATATGTAGAAAAAGATGAAAGCTACATTTGGTGTTTCAAATAAAAACAGACCTTAATGTCCGAATTCCTCTGTTGATGTTGGCTCATAGTGAGGGTGAACCTGTGGCCTGCAGAACGAGCCCCTTGCTCTCTGCAGATGTTATTCTGTGCCCACACAGAGCAGCTTAGGGATCGCAGCCTGATTTTTATTTTATTTTTCCTTATTTTTTTTTTAATTTTTTTTTTTAAATTTTGTGGTAGGCCAAGAATAAAACATTGCAAAGCAGGCTGTGCAGGCATGGCTCCTCTCATTTTTTTTTTTTTTCCTTTTTTTTAATTCGATAGATCCTTTTGGGTTTGCTTTTCTAAAGCTGGCAGCACAGGGACAGCAGCTGATGTCACCGCACTTGGTTTTAAAACTGAGGCATTTTAGTCGCTATAGAATAGATCTCACCAACGGGCCTGTCGTCCCTGAGGAGCTGTGGTAGGTTTGTGATGCTTGGGAGCTGCACTACTCCTGCAATTGAGGAAAACAGATCGCCACTGTATTGGAAGCACTGGCCACTGCAAACATGTGGCAGCACAAACTTGAATGCAATACTGGAGCCAGAACTCTGCATCGAGGCTGTGCCAGTATGCCTGGTTCCCAGATCCCAGCTGAATCTGCAGAACCGGTTAAATTTTGCTATGAGGAGAATGCAAAATTAATTTTTAGTGGATTAATTCCGTACAGGCTCTTTGTTTGACAGGCTGTGAGCAATGTGTTCAGTTTGAAACAAATGGAAAAATCCCAACAACCAAGGAACAGTGAATACTAGGCAGGTCATGTGCTTATGTTCAGGTTTATCTAGTGCTTTGGGTGGTGAGCTGTAATATTTTCAGGTGCATCCCTCATGAGGTTATATATGTGGTCAGGGAATTTCCTGGAAGCGAATCTGGATCCTTCCCACAAAAAGCTGCATAGCAGTTACATTCACACAGGACTGCAGGTGTAAGCCTCATGCTTTTACACACCTGCACTTTTGGGATTGGGAACTGGATGCAGACACTTAACATGTAGCACCTTGTAAAACTTCTTGCTCTGTTTGTTCTTACTCTTTTCGCCTGGACAAAAGGTGAAGTGCAGGCAGCGCAGTTCACACATGGCTGCATGACCTTAGGTGGAGTTGCATCCTCTGCACATGGGTTGTATAACACCCTGGCAGCCCTGCCTGCACTAGAAAGCCCTGGCACGGGTAAGGTGCTTGCCACTGTTTTAAGCACTTTTGTTAACTAGCTGCTTTGCTCCCTATAGTGCTTTAAAATGGTTTGGCAACTGGTAGTGTATTGATGACTCACAGTCTAGACCTTAACACTGAGCAATAAACCTCAGTTCACTGCTTTTGTCAGGATATGTGCTGGTTTCCCACTGACAAGATGCCCTGTCCGGTCTGGTAAATGGATGGAGGAGTAGGGGAGGTGTCTTAATACTGAACACTTAAATGAACTTAAGGCTGCACATCGTGCATAGAGTGAAATCTCAACCTCTTCTGTGTGTGAGCAATTCCTGCTGGCTCACCCATAAATTGGCAGAAAGTGAACTTGGAGGGGCCCTTGCCTTTTTTGTTTTAGTCTCACCATCTCAAATAGCACCTATCTAAATTGCTTAGGTTTGTCTGTTGAATGATGCATCAACAAAATGCTCAAATCCAATACCTTGAATTCTTTTTTGGTGTGAGGATGGTGTAGGGGTCAGCTCTAGGGATGTACTGTTGGAAGTGGCAAAGCATCTTGCAGACCAACACCTGCATTTACTTGGCTCCTCCCTGTTCTTTCATATTATCTTTTGACAATTTCTTCACAAAGAAAATTTTACTGCTACTTCATAGCCAGTGAACTGCTCAGCATTTGCTAAAGGGATATTAGGGCTGTCTCAGGTCAATGGTGTAGTCTAAGCAGCAGCATTCCTGATTTTGCTGATGAATTTTTTTATTGGCTTTTTTCCTTTTTGTCTGAACATTTTATTGTCACTTTTTCTTTTCATCACTTGAACACCCAACTCCCCCAAGTTGGAAATACAAAATTCAAAAATTCAAATTCAAAATACAAATTCCCCAAGCGTGGAAATACAAAACATAATAGAGTGAACCTAAGCTAAACACCCGAAATCATCCTTCTCTTGCAGCCATTTCTGAAGGGCTCCACAGACCGTTTGTCTGAAAAACAGTCTTACATCTGTCTCTTTCATAAAAACAAACATATAGATGTATCTTCTTAGTCATGGCCTACATACTATCTTTTACTGAAGTAACAAAAGACTCCATTTTGAAACAGGGTACTGTTTGGTACTGGATTGTGTGCAGACCAGTTCTTGTGTTTTTTTCCCTCACTTCAGGTTGCGTGAACAGCAGAGGAAGATGGATTTTCTTGCAATATATGGTACTGTAGCCAGCAAAGGAGATAATATTTAGAATGAGGTTCATCTCGTCTGAAAACAAACCCTAAAAAAAAAAGCCATCATGCTGGTAATAGGGCATTTAACTTGTGTAGATGAAGCAACTCTCAGGTAAATGTCAGGACTCTCGGTTTTGGTTCCTCCACAGGGCCTGGTGGCTGAGGCATTAGTCAGCCCCCCCACACCTCCCGAAATGTGTGGCTGGTGCCCACGTTTGCACACTGCAGGCGCTGATCAGGCTTTTGTATCCCAAGGAGCTCTGCAAAGAGGCACATGCTCACCACTGCTCTGTTTGGGAGCTGCACAACCACAGCCCTGCCCCTCCAAAGCTGGTCTGGCAGGACATATCCCAGGAGAGCACCAGGGTCACCCTTCCTGGACCAGGGGTGCCCTGTGGGTGTGCTGCATGCAGAAGGAATTCCAGCTGCTCACTGCATCCTTTCTTAATAAAACACTTGGTTCAGGCTGGATTTCTTGGCCAGTAGTTCTCGTGCCGTCCCTGTATGTGCTCACCAGAGCTGCTGTGAGCTCTGCTACAGCAGGCAGCTCAGAATGGGCCAGTTATGGTGATTGTGCTCATCTTTGTGTCTAATTACCAGAAATGTCAAGGAGTTCATGCCGTAGGAATGAATCCAGACCAGCCTGTATTTCCTCTCTTCCAGAGTTCCTGCAAACAGTGTCTTTGTGCCTTTGACAGGCTCATTGGGGGTGTCTGGGGACAATGGTTCCCTCCTGAACTTCTGTTTTCCATGTGTTTTCATAAACGTGGGTGGATTTGGCATAGCCTTTGTCAATTTTTGTAAACATAGGTGTGGAGAAAAAGTTTGGTCTCTTTCTCTGTGGAGGTGTATTAGGAAATAAAAACAGTGTTCTCTTATTGTAGTCAAATGGCAAAGGCAGTAAAACAAAGCAAACCAAGCCCACCCTGCCCTATTTATGTAGCACAGAATATGTGTAAAACACTTTCAATGTTGCTGCATGGGTCAACAGCAGTTACATGGCACTGTAGGAATATACACATTACTTGATTGTGGCTCACTTGATGCAACAAGTTGAAAAAAAAATTACATAGGGTTTTCAGAAAAAGCTACCAGGTAATGGTTGATGTAATTGATACCTTGGTACCAGCACTGAGGTGCTCTCTGGTGAGAGTGGATGAGCATCAGTGGTGAGCCTTGTAAGCATTTCAGTTTTACCTGCAGAGGGGCAGTTCATTGAATTCCTTGCAGGATCAGGAGCTGCACTGGCCTGAGATAAATGGCTTGAGGGTTTGTTCGGTGGGTGTTTCTTTGCCTGAGCTTTGCTTTCTTTTTCCCACCTGTATGACCAGAGTGATGCTTTGTCATCAGTAACACCCAGGTAAAGCTGCAGCGTCCAGCTACATATGTGTGTGCAGGGAGAGGCAGGACAGCTCTCCACCAGGCAGTGTTTCTGCAGGAAGAGTTTCTCCCCTTGGGATGTCTTTGCTTACTGCAGGGACTGTGCATTTACCCCTCTAAAAAGCCAAGGGACTGTGCACTTACTCCTCCTCAAAGCCCCCTCGGTCAGCATGTCGTGCCCAGCTGCAGACTGGGGTTGCAGCACGCTGTAGCAGGGCTGCGTTGACATCATCTGCCTGCCCCAAAAGCTGCCACTGCCGCTGGATCTTTTGATCCTTACGTGCTGGACATGTATTCAGTGGGACAAAACTGAAAAGTCTGGAAAATTGCTTGTTTTGAAGTGGCAACAATAACTTCATTTTAGGAATGTTTTTAATGTGAGCTGGATAAATAAATAAAACGAATATTTTCAGCTGAATCAGTGGGAAAAAAAATCCTCCAAGGATTTAGAGTTTCCTTCTAATGGCAAAATCCTGAACCATCAGTTGAGGAAAAAAAATTTCCAATCCTAGTAGATTGGAAGAGGATAGCATACTGCTGTGGTCAGTACAGGGACTATGATATTTTTGGTTTCTTTTTCTGTTTGTAGCCTCAGAAGAATTAAGAGGATTCCTCTTTTTTGCCATTAAGATGCCTACAACAGCAGCTGAAGAAGCTGATTTTTCTTTCTGCTTCTCCGTGGGCTTGAAAGCTGGCTTTTTGGGTGCTTTTTGCTCTTACCTGCTAGCATTTAGATCTGCTAACTCTTTCTGCCCCCTCATAATTTTTCTTCACAGATAAAAATCTTGTGGGCTGTTTTTATTGCTAATTTGCTCATTTTTTTATGTTCATTTCTGTCTCTGAATGTATTGAACGCTAATAAATGCAAATTTATTGTAATTCCTCCCCAAACCCACAGTTTACTCATGGAAATTAAGTTGATACCTTCAAGTATCTAAGGGATGTAAAAGTGAACCAATTTAATAGCAAAGCTGTTTCATAATCCATATAAATGCATGTTTTAGAGAACTCTTTTGCAGCTTAGGGAAGTGTTGGATTTTAAATATTCTAAATCTTTGTTTATGCTTTTCTCTAATCTTTCTTTTCTCTTTTTAATAGGTCATCACACAACGAACTAGAAAAACATAGGTAAGTCTTGGAAAAAAAGCTAATTAAAAGATGTATGGCTGGCATTACAGTTACCATGTTTGTTGAAGAATATTTTGCTGAAATTGTTTTTGATTCTGCACTGAGTAGTTATTAAGTCTTTTGGGTGTTTTTTTATGAACTAAAATCTAATAGATACTATTTGGCTTTTTTTTTCCTGTTGTTCGGTATGCTCCTCTTGAAACACCTCTGATAATTAGCTTTGGACTGATTAATGCTGTAACTGGATAACAGAATTGTTACTAACAAAGAATCTGATCGCAGCAACTGTTTGCTAGAGGTGCTAAATGCTATATAAGTATGAAGTATTTTGTGACTAAGGTGAATGATTTTTGGGAACAACGTGTCACACAGGGTTATTCTATGTTTTTGTTTTTTTTAAAGTATGCCTAAAGTGCAGTTAATTTTCATCTTGCATGTAAGTACCTACAGATGTGTTTTTCCCCTCCGTCTGCTTCCTTGCTGGTGCGTGTCCTGTCCAGAGAGCTGTGTGTGATAGAAACGGGCACCTCCTGAGCTGCAGCCCTGGGCTGGTGCAGCCAGCGCCGGGGGAAGCCGGACTTGCCCAGGACAGACATGAGATCCTGCAGACCTGAGAGGCACAGAACGCGGGTTTGCCCAGTTTCTCAGGCAGTGTTCACTGTCTGCTGTATCGTGTCAGAGTTTGTTGGCAGATGGGCCTTTGAGCTGTGTGGAGTCTCTGGGGTGCTCTGAGAGCACACGGTGCCTGTCTTGGCTCTTCCTTTTGGTTCCCTCCCGGCAGGATCACTGCCTTTCACTTACCATCCAGGCACCAGGATAAACTCTCCTTCGGGTAGTTTTTTGCTCATTTTGTGTAGCTTGTGGTCTTTCGGTTTCGTGTATCCAGAGAAAGCAAGGGTGGTGTGTGTATGATTTAAACCTATTTGCATGCGTCTAAATACGTGAAACGTGGTTGATGGCACAACAAGATTGAACTCGTGGGGTTTTTTTGTGTCTTGTTCTGTGGCTGCAGTTATGTAGCAGCTAGACCATCACTTCCCTTGCATGCTTACATGCTTTCCTGTAGTTTAATTGTAATATGAGTAAACTGTAGCTCTGCCTAATAGCCACGTGGTCATCCTAGAGATGAGAGGAACTGGAGAAGGCTCAAGCTCACAAACACAGGCCTCAGCTGCAGAATGCAGTGCATTGGCTAAGGCAGTGACATCCACTTGCAGAAGTTCTGCTGACAAGTCTTCAGGAAAATAACTGCATGTAAAATTCTGTCCTTTAGTCACACTTCTTTAAAATAAAAACAAAAATTAAAATCATTGGCCCCAACTGTAATTCTTTCTCACTCTCAATTTTTTTCCATCTTCCTTCTGGATACTCTGTTCCATTCCTTCTTTTTCCCCTGCTCCATCATTACTGACTTGTTGTCATCTAAACTACAGATTTATTTTTTTTTCCCCTTCAGTCATTTTTATAACCCAAGCATGGAGTTGCCTCCTCTTCCCTCTGCTCTGCCTTAACGTGTTTAAGCAGCACAGTAAATGAGGCACAGCAGCATTTGCAGCAGATGCAGGGCCAGAAGGAGAATCTATTAATTGTTCAATCTCTGTTCTCACTTTCGGTTCTGTGTTGTATCTTTATAGTAGCTGGACCATATAGTATTTGCCTTGCTACCTTTTCTTTCTCTGCCATCTCAAGGTCAAAATAGGTAAACTGCACAGTATGTCTTGTGATTATACAACTAATGTTTGTAGCTGCTGCTGCTTGCTGTGCCTCCTGCAGCTAGACTATACTCGAAGCCAGATTTTTATTATTCCTGGTGAGAACCTGCAAATTAGTGTGAGATCCTTGTATGTGCAAATGGATGTTCACAAAAGCAGATGAGGTGTGTACAGTTTTAGATGCTTGATGTATTGGTGCTAAGGACTCCTGCAATTTTTATTTCTTTTCTTTAACAATCCCCTCCTCCAGCACTGTGGGTGTGTGAGCAGATAATACCCATCACAGTGTTTTTCACTGTGTTTTACTGAAACTACATTAAAATCTATCAAGTGTCTTGCAAAGTTTAATGGAACATTCACAGCCGTAGTGTTTCCCTGCAGCAGCTGGTCCTTTGGGCAGAGCCTGTCCTCCTCCCCCAGCGCAGCCCTGCCCTGTCAGCTGGGAAGCACTGGATGTTGATTTTGGAGGTGTATCCTTTCCAGGACCAGTGCCTTTGACTCACCACTGCCGTGATGCTTCTCTGGCGAGACACACTTGGTTATCTCCCAGGAGCCTGTCAAGGAGGAGTAGAGAAGATGGCTGTGTGTGTCCTCCTCCTTAGCTAGTCCCTCTGTGGTGTTCGTGGAGGGCAGGAAAATGGCTTCCTCACTTACAGGGTCATTGTGTCCTGCATGAGGATGGCCAGAGCTGCCACTAACTGGAAAGTCATGGTAGCCCCTTACTGTGTGTGGTGCTGTTGCAGGTCCTGCACTTGTGTTGCACATCGGATGTTTTGCCTCTGATTTGATGTCATTGGGAATGGCAGTGGTTGATCTCTGTGTGCGCCCACTTGGCCATTTGGCACCACAACTTTAATTTGCATTTTCTACTGCTGGGTCTCTTTTCTGTGTGCTCTTGAAGGGATCCTCAGAGGAAGACAAATGCAAGCAGAGACATAATTCCAGGCAAAAAAAAAATAGTTATGTGATAGAATTCAGATTACAACTACAGTAAAGTGTTTGTCAGCAATTCATATATCCTTTTTCTCTGCTTTAATTCTCCCTACATCCTTTTTCTGTTCAGAAAATTCAGTTCTCAGAGTGAAAATTCTGCTCAGAAATTCAGTGTGTGTTCATTATAGTGAAACTCTGTAAGGACTTACCTCTAATGGCTGTCTTGTTTTGGTCCTGTGTGATGAACATTTGCATCTTGGAGTCATGAGACAGGAAACCCCCTAAATAAAAAGTAGGAAGGCAAGAAATCTTCTATCCTAGGGACAGATTTGGTCCCAGAAGATATTTTAATAATTACAGACAAGTTAGAATGGCACTTGGATGTAACTAGTTCCTAATGACAAATACATATATGTATATTCATGTATATATTTTTTGTTGTTTCCAGCCAGACCATTATGTCTGTAGGCTTTCACAGAGCAATATAAATAACAAGCAAATTAGTAGTCACGATTTTTTGCAAGGAAATTTTTAAATTGATCTGACAGGTGTATAAACAAATTCAACTTTCGTAGTGTAAAAAACCCCCCAAGAATTCATGAGAGACAAAAGCTTCTTAAAGAGACACAGCATAATCTCATTTATTTGCATTAATTTATACTAGTTCTACATTAGAAGGTAAAAGCCAAAGTGTATCCCCCGTGAAGATTGTGCTGAGGTCTCCACGCTGCTCTGTGAAGGCAGGGAGTCCTCTGCCCTCAGCTGTTCCCATGTGGATTTGCCCCCTCAGCTCTGGCAGGGCCATGGGAGGGAGCGGCATCTCCCTGCCACAGTCCATCCTTTCTTGTCAGAGCAGATGGAGCCCTGGCAAAAGATTACGGGATCAATCCACAAGGGCTCCTTTGGTGACAAAGTCAGTCACTCCTGTCTGTCCACGAGGAGCTCTGGTGCAGGAGGGATTCATGATATTGCCCTTTCCCTGGCAAAGTCTTTGAAAACTGCTTGCAAAACTTGATTTTAAAGAACAACTTTACAGAATTAGTGAGGAAGTGAATAAGTGTGCCTTGAAATTGGCAAGCCATGTGCTGCTGTCCCCAGACTGGCACTGTGTGAGCTGAACAAGTGCTGTGTGACCCTGGTATGGTTTGATCTAGAGCCCAGATCCCCAGGCGTAGGTTTGACAAAAGCTGTTGGGCTGAGCTGGATGGAGGTAAAAACCTGGCATTGCTGTTGGCAGAGGTGTGTTCTAAAGGTGTTTCCCTGCTTTCCTGTGAAAGTTGCTCTGGGAGCTGGAAGTGCACAAGTGTTTGGCTCCATCACTGGGTATCAGGTGGGACAGGGAGCAGTTCAGGGCTGACTGGTGATGTGGGAAGCTGAAACTGGTGTGGAGGCGGCCTGGGTCAGTTGAGTGAGACAGCCCTGAATTTTGAGACCTGCAAGGCCAGGATGGGGAATACATGAGACATTGTGATCTGCAAAACCTTATAGAAGGCAAGAAAAACCCTTTCTTTCTTTCCAAAGAAGCCTAATGTATGCGTTGCTTGAAGAGCTGACCAGGAGGAGACTGTAAGCATTTCCATGTGTAGAGAAGGTAATGCTGCCCTGAAGTTTGGGTAGTGTTTTGTGTAGTGCTTAAACAGGGTATTTTACCAGAAGAAGGTTTTTATATTACCTTATCACATGTATGAAGTGGATATCTGTATATAAACATAGGGTTTGATAAGCAGTATGTATTTTGATGATAGCATTAGCTGATACAGTAAATAGACCAGTTGACTCTGAAATTAAGTTCTGATAGGTATTTTCTCATGAAGGAGGTGCAGATACAGGAGCACAGCTACATTCAATTTCACCCTCCAGAGTTACTTCAAGTTTAAAGTTTATACAAGCTGAGAGGATACACAGATGATTGTCTTTGAATTCTCTCTGTGGTTCTTCGTGTTAGTAGACTGCAGGGTTAATGAAAAGCATGTAATTGCCAGTTGCTGATAAACCTGGAAGTTTTGAAACAGAACTGAAAGGTCATTGAAATAATAGCATACCAAAACAATGCTTAATGTTTATTTTTATTATGGGCTGCCTTTGCAAAATCACAAATTACCATTGTGGTTAGTACTGTTACACAGCATAAAGATGTAGCTGCATTGATCCATCACGTTGAACGGCTGTGGTGCCAACACTAACTGAGGAAACCCCCAAACTGGTGCTGGAGGCAAAGTCCTTCCAGGGAAGGGTCACACAGTACGTGTTTCACTGCTGTGCTTCCGTCGGGAGTTTAGCCCAGCCCGGTCACACGCAGGTCCTGCTGGGTCCTGCTTCCTGCCCACACAGCAGGAGGGGAGAGGCTTCTTTGGCCAGGTCACCTTCCTGACCTAGCTCGCTGTCACAGGCACACCCTGATGCCAGCACAGGGAGAAGGTGGGATGGCTCCTTTGATTGACAGTGTTAATTTACAGTGTTAATTTACAATACAGAGCAGTTACAGTTCATTTCTCAGTCAGTTTAATGTTTCTCCTAACCATCCATTTCTGGCTGCTGTTGCTTGGAGAGTGCTGTGCTGGATGGGTCTTACCGACCTGGGACAGATCTCATTGTCATAATGGGCCTGTAGAAACTGCTGCCATTCCTAGGATATGTCGAGATTATACAGAAACCATCCAGATAATGTGACTGCTGCATTACTGGTGGGAACCACATGGGTTTACTTGCTGAACTTAACCTCCCTACTAGATCTGTTTCATCTGGTTTTCTCCTCAAGTAAAGAATTTTTTTTTACACCATCTGGTTGGTGTGAAGTGGTTTATTACAATGCCAGTGAATTGCAATAAACATACCTTTTCACTGCTTAAGCAAGGTAATGTCTTAGGAGTGTGACTTGCCTTTTGTGAGCTGACAGCCACCATGGTTTGGGCGTCTGCCCCTCCTGCCAAGCTGTGGCTGCTTCTCTGGGGGTGCCAGCTGTAGTGGGCTGGTGAATGGTGTTGCCTCAGCCAGTACAAGCCCAAATCTCAGTTTAAACCCCCTTTTACCTGTAACTTAATCTCAGGCATTTGTGTCTCTAATGTCTGTATTTTTTTTTCTTTTTTTGTGGAGATTGTTTAGCAAAGTCCATGAAGAGTTGGACCAGCAGAATTAAAGATTTAATTATGTGCTTTTGCTGAAACATCCCATGTTTCTGAAGTCTGTCTGACCTATGGAATTAAAGAAATTGGAAGGTTTAAAACTTTGCATTGAAAGGCTATTCTTTCCTCACCATTTCTCTGCTTCTAAAGAGTCAGCAAGTATCTGGACCTGTGGCTTGTCCTGCACTGCCTGCTGCAATAGCTACTATAAATACTCATGCACTGAACTGCTCTCTTTCCAGTGCACATAGCAGCTCACCTGATTATGCACTCCCAACAATAGTATCTTCCCACCTAGACTGCTGGTTTGGAAAGGAGTGGTGCATTAAGCAGATGAAGCTTGGAAGTTAATCTGCTCAGGAAGTTATATTCCAGGTGTCAGAGATGTGCACATCCTCGTGCTTTGGACAAAGCTTCTACTTGGCAATGAAAGATGGGACTAAAATACATCCTTGACTCAGTTGTAATGTCCTTTTTCCTGCTGAAGTTGGCTTTGAACTGTGGAGCCCAAGTGCAGTCCTGGGTCTGGGCTCCAGAAAGCCATGTGCTTCCTGGCCAGCCAAGCAGCCAGCAGAGAGCAGATGGGCGAGAAACCAAGTGCCTGCGTTTTTTTCCACTTGAATTTGTTCATCCCTCTCTCCAAACATAGGTCCATTGTGTGTCAGCCTCTAATGGACTATGTGAAAGGTGGTTTATGTTTTCAACATCTGCTAATTGACCTGGCCAGTTCTTATCCACTGTGGTAGAGAGAGTGGGCTGGTCTTGTATAAAGGAGAGATAGGTGGACTAGAATTTGAGCTGCTTTCAGGACTGTACAGACAATGGTTAGGTGCTGATTCCCTGCAAATAAGGGAAGAGAGGCCTCATGGTGACTGCTTTCTAGATTGTAGGAAAAAAAATTCATTGAGTTAGGTATTACAGAAAAAAACCTTTTTCTTTTCAGCTTGCTTAGCTGCATTTGGGCAAGTGAGCTGGAGCTTGATTTTTTTTGTAAAGGTATTTAGGCAGCTAATGGACTTTAAGAAGTTGGCCTCTGAAACGAGTCTTACGTAATGTGATGGGAATCCTTGGCTGAATCCCAACCAGTCAAATGTGTAGAAGCCCACAGACCAAAACTGGGTATACGGAAGTGGTACCTGCTGTGGTTTGAAGAAGTGGCAAATGCACCTGAAAGCCAGCAGTGCAGCTCTGGCTCTTTGAGGGGAGGTTGGCTCTGCACTCAGGATGCACACTGCATCTGCAGGAGGCTGGATTACTTTCTCCCACGTATGCCACCAGCATTGATGTCCCACTGTCCCTGGTTGGAGTAGACAAAAAGGGATCAAGCTCAGCTAGAGGAGGTGGCTGTATTCTGTGGTTTACTTGTCCTGTCTCTTTCTCTCCCTGCCTCCATGCCATATTGGCATCTCTAGCACTATTTTTAGAAGTCCTTTCCCTGGAGTGCCGAGGCTGTTTGAGTATTGGATATGCCATGGCCTGGTCCCAAATTCAAAATGTCTCTTTCTGGATGGAACGATCTGTACTTCCCTGTTGCAGCTCATGCCCCTTTCCTCTCGTGGTCTCTGTCAGCAGACACTTGTGCTTAGATTTACTGCACAGAATTCCTTTGCAGGTCAAGTAGTTTTTAGTCTGTGTTTTTCCTCTGGGTACACATGATGGTTCAACATGTGGCAGGCTGTGGACCTGACTCTGCCTCACACCCTGGGGATTTCAGGAGAAGCTGTGCCTGCAGTCTGAACCCTACATGACATCCGGGCAGCTGCAGAGAATGCAGTCAAGGTTCCAGAAGCTACACTGAGCATGAACATTTACCCAGTAGATTAGAAATGTGAAAAAGCATAATGCTGTTCCTTCACAGTAGCTTAATTTGAGCCTTTTTTTGAAAAACAAACCAAAAACACTCTACTCCCCTGCATGGAATCCAATTAAAATTGACTCCTCTTCTGCTAAAGAACTCTGCAATCTGCAGGAATGGATAAGGTACTCCTTCTATCTACCACTCCCTGTCTTTGGGAGGAGAGAGTTGTTTTGTGAGTTCATAGACTGCCATGTTTTGAGATTGAAATACATATGGTGATCTGTGTACACACCTTGCTAGACTACAGCAGGGTGGCAGGACTTGTCAAAGGACGTCAAGTGCCTAATATTATTGTTTAATTCTAGTTTATGTTATGAAATCTTTTTCTATACCAAGTAGTGTAACTAATTGTGTAGTGCATGGAGATTGGCACAACTGACACAGAAGAGGTGTGGGCTTGAATGTATGTACATGAGGTTTTGTTGCAGTGCTTCTAACTTGAAAAACTAATAACTCTAGTTACAGGCTACATGCCCTACATTAAGAAAGCCTATATTAGATTCTACCTTATAGTAAGAAAGCAGAAGATTTGGGTAACAGTCAAAGACCACATCTGACCGTGGGAAAACGTCTCTAAAAGGCTGGAGAAATAGTGGTGAGTCCTCACAAATACCACCGTGGGATTAATGCTTGACAGATTTATCTGCTTTTCTTTCCTTGATGGTTCAATTTAGGTAACTAAGTGAAGATGCAAGTGCTAAACAAGGGGCCTGCCTGACATGTAATTGGTGCCAGGACTCAGCAGCTCCTATTGAAGTTAGGAATACCATCAGTGTTTGCAAATATTGGCTGCATAGACACTCTGTGTCTTACATAGCACATTAGCTGGTATTTACAAAACATAAAGGTTGCAAACCCTGTAATTCCCCCAAGAAAGCTGACTTAATCCCGATTGGTAGGTGCTGTTGTGTTGACTGCTGCAGTGAACAGCATGGGTGGAGCAAGTAATTTCTGCTAGGGAAATCTGGGAGCTTGTTGTGTGTGTTTGGCTAGAAGCAGTTATTGGGTGTAGGTGCTAAGAGGTGTTTGAAATAGACTGTTGGGTGTCTTGGTTCCCACTGCCTGACTTTACATACTCACATGGCAAGTGGGTCCAAACTTCCGGCTCTTCCTTTCATTGCCATGTAATCTCAGGACACTGCACTGCATAAACCTGGGATGAGTTTTGTGAGAAAGAAGAAGGAGGAAAGGGGAGAAGAGTTTTGAAAAGCTGTTCCATACCTTATCACCCCCAAATGGATCTTTTTCAGATTTTGCTTGACTGAACCCTGTCTGTCTTAGAGACAACCAGCTTTGTACTGTTCAGTGGAAAGGGAAATAGGACGGAAATTAAATTATAAACAAGGTGCTATCTGTGCTGTGGCAAGCTATATCTAAACTTTGGGGCAGGGCTGTCAGATATCTGCAAGTGTCCACTGTCCCATGATGCCATATTTTGCCACTGTTTGGCAGGGGGAAATAAGTGTTGCTCAGCTTTTAATTCATCTGAAAGTAAGAATACCCATTGCAGCCCTGGAAGAGACCATCTTTAATTACAGTCAGTGCATTTAATGCTTCCCCTAAATTTGTTTATATATACACCTCACTGTCTTCTATTCACCTCTAATTACATGGTTTCAATGAGGGAGTTGGAGACACACAGCAAGACATTTGGGGACATGTATTATTAATTACTTCAGTGTAATTTCTTTTCTTCTTTTCCTTTGGTGTTCTCACTTGGGGTCTGAACCAGCCTTCAGCTGGCTGAAACAGGCACCCTGCTGTAGTCCTAGGGCACCTCATCTGTCTTGTTGGAGCACACTTGAATATCTACATCTGTAAAAGACAGCAACACCCACCACCTCCTTCCTCCCAAAAGCCAGTAAACTTCATCTGTGCATGCTCGAGCTGCCATCATTAGCTGCTCCCTCTAAGATGGCCATGAAGCTTTGGTAGGTGCATGTGCTGAGGAAGCAATAGCAAAAACAAAAATGGAAGTAACACATAGCACTGAATATCTCCTTCTGTTTCCTGGTCAGAGCTTAAAACTTTCTACATCTTGAGAATGAGAAAGTGACTGTTCAGGTGCTGAACTGGGTTCAGCCTTAATGCTGATTAGTTTTTAAAACTGTGGTGTAAATTGCTGTTGTTTCTTTTGGTGCCTCATGCATGTGGGCATGTGGAGTCCCCACAGCATTTGTCAGGCTAGTTAAATTTGATGCTGGGCATTTACTTGGAATTTGGATAGAGAGGTACAATAGACAATAAAACCACAGTCACAGGTATCCAGTATTGCAGATATTAATGTTTCACACTCATTCAACTTGATGCAGGAGAAAGTTTCTTAATTCCGGCTGTCTGCAATCCCAAGGCCTTGTGCTCTGTGTGTGTCAGCAATGCATGTTTTTAATTTAGCTAAAATAATTCAACTTGACTTGCCTCTCCTTTAATTTGGCATCATACAGTGGTGTAAAAAAAATCTTGAAGACATTTCTCCCCTCATTTGACATATATATAAAATAACTAGGTCTATAGGGAGGTTTAAAATTGGGCAGAAAAAGCTCACTAGGCCCAGTACTGTGCTCTCTTGGCTTAGTGCTGTGCTGCAGCTCAACTTCTCCAGGCTTATTTAAGCATTGTAGTCTCCCCTCCTCCTTTTTTTTTTTTAAGATCCTTCCTGTTGGCAGCTGTCCTGAGACACGATGTTCTTGCTTAGCATTTTGATGTGGGGAAACAGTTCTGATAATTAAAGCCGGTTTCAAGCCATGAGCTGATTTGTAAGCAGTCACTTGCTCTGGGGTGTTGTCAGTCGATAAAACATGTAGCTCATGTGCACAGAGCCACTCTGCACCTTGTGCCTTAAACTCCATGTGAGAGGGACGTACACACTCCCAAGAGCCACTTCTGAGTGAGACAGACTTCATCCTCTTCAGCCACCTGTTAGTGAACGGTTAATTTGTGCAAAATTATCATTATCGTCCTGTTCCCCTTTGTGTGTAAACTCAGTGCAAACCTGTTGTTGTTACGCAGCTTTTCCTTGTTTAAATAAATGCAGTTCTCTTTGACCCCCGCTCTGCAGTCCTCAACAAATTCCTTACAAGAGTACAGTGAAAGATGATGAATGCAAACATACCTATTGCAGAACTGCAGACCCATGGCATGGGTTTGGATGTGCTCTGGAAATTGACTTTGTGGTGTTCCACTGCCGGCAAGGGCCAAAGTGTTACCGCTGTCATGTGAATGGTCACAAGTCCTAATCCATTCCTGGGGTTTCTGTGGGCAGCGTGTGTGTAAGTACATGTGTGCTTCCATGTAACTTCAAGTGGGAATTAAAACTGCGTGATCCTGTAGTGGCATGATCTTGTGATGGCACTTTCCTTATCTAATTGGGTCTGATACTATTCGGAGGTAGCAGACAAACTTGAGTCTCCCTGCAGTGTAATCTAAGAAACTTGAGTGCCAGTAAGACAGATGGGTTTGAGAGGTCTAATTTAGGAGGACTACTAAATTGCAGTGTGTGCTTTTTAATGTGCGAAACAAATGGGTGGAAGGCTGGCTGAATGAAGTATTAAATAAGTTTATTAAAAACACGGCTGATGAGTTTTTTGTGGACTCTGTTTTCAGTGTGTACAAAGGTATTTCCATCATTCCTGTATTTCCCCACAAGGCACTGTTGTTCATCTGCTGGATTAGGTAGGTACTGTGTGACTCTGAGCTCATGGTACTAGGTGACACTTCCCTCACTGTTGCTTAAAAGCATCTGAGAGATAAATGTTGAAGACAATCATTAGATAACAGAGCCAAAAATAGAAGACACCTGAAAAAGAAATTCCTCTTCTATAGCTTTAAGAATTGTTCGTATTTGCCTGACATAGACTTTGAAGGTTTAAAATACAGAAAACTGTTCTCTATAGATGAGCACAACCTGAAGGCTGAAATGCTAAAATATAGGTGGAATATCCTCTTTTTGTTTTTCTGAAGAAGAGAAATCCACATGGGGAAAAACATACTGCAGTGGGTTTCAACTGTTTCCATAATGTTTGATTTCTGTTGCCTCAGATTCTTGCACGGTCAGAGATTTTATTGCCATTGGTTGAAGGCTGTAGAGTCTCACACATGTAAATTTGTGATGGTCACCATCCAGGAAAGACAAATGATATCCAGATGCTATTACTTTTGCTTGTGATGCTTTTGGGAATCCCTGTATAGCTTGTAAATTCCTGTTGACATTTCCCGTGAAGCACATCTCAAATTTCTGTGCGTTGCTGTTAGTTATCACCAAGACCCAAGACAATGAAGGGCTGTTAAACCCTTCATGACTGCTCTTCACATAAGAGCAGCTTAAGACTGTGGGATGGCTGAAGCCTGGGGAAAGCTGTGAGAACAAGCATGGCTGCAGGGAGGAGTCTAGGGGAAAAAAAGGAGAGGAAATGAGAGTGGTCAGATGTTGGTCCTGCAGCTCTTAATACTGCAGAGCCTGAGGCTGTCGTTCCCCAGCGGTTAAAACAGATACCAGTCAGAGCTGCTGGTGCTCTGCCTGCCCTGGAGTGCTTGCTGATATCGTCCTGCCTGTGCCCTGCCTTGCCCAAGTGCTCCTCTGAGTGTCCCCTGTGTTGCTGGGTTGGTCTGCGTGCAGTTCAGGTTCATGGGTGAGCGTGCACATCTCCGTCACACCTTGCACACCTGTGACAGCTCGTGCTCACTCTGCAGCAGCAGCAGGAGAACTTGAGTGGGAGAAGGTTGAGGAACAGTACAGCAACAAGCACGAATTGTGCCACAGGCAGGGCTTTTATTTCTTCTGCTGGCCAAAGTCAGATGTGACTCTGGGACACTCATCAGTGTGCCTGCTTCTGCTGTCAGTGCACTGCTGCAGGGACAGCACTGGCAGTCTGGCCAGCACCAGCTGCTGAGGCTCCAGTCAGGTCTCTCACACTGGTGTTGTCCACATTGCTTTCTAGGGTCATTCCAGCCCAAAGCAAGCCTCAGGAGCTGCTGTCATTTCCCCATCTTTGCTGCTGTCCCCGCATTATGGCAGTACACAGGCCACTCCAACTCACCTTCCAGTGGGGACTGGAGCATAAAGTGCATCAGAGGCTGCTTTGGGCATTTTGAGAGGTGAAGGAATGTTGATGTAGCCTAGTGCTTGTAATTTAGGACAGGCAACTGTCACTGTGTTCAGCAAGCAGCTACTGAGGGATGGGGAAAGGAGGGAGAGAGGAAGAGTGCATCATGGGCAGCAAGAACTGTGAGGCATTCCCTCTCTTGGGAGTCAGCAGCTTCCCTCTCACAGACCAGCCACTCTTCACCTGTCCCCAGCTTGCATCCCAGGTAGCTTTCTGCCACTGCCACTGCTGCCAAGAGGCTTAGCTGGCCAAAAATGCATACATTTATGGTACTGCAGATGCTTCCCTTAACTTATGTTTACTGAAAGATGTAGGAATAAGTTCTGATTCCACACATATGTTCCAGAGCAAGCAGCATCTTTTGGAAGGTAAAAAGGCAAAAGTCAAGTGTGGAGTCTGGGCTCAGCAAGTGGGCTGAAGTGGCACTAAGTGAAAGTAAATAAAATGCACTGTGAGTGCTGCAGTGTGCATTTATATATAGTGTAAAAGAGAACTGAAATATTTCTCAGAGCGATAAAATGTGCAAAATGTGGAAATCATAAGATGTGTAACAGGCAGCAGAGGGCTTTTTTCTGCCTTCCTTAGCATTAGGAACAACACCAGACGTTTCTGAGCAGTATTCCCATGAAAACTTGCAGGTAAGTCCATAGCAGCACTGACCCTGAAAGCCTGTGATGGTAAGAGACGGTTGCAGCCATTGCCTTCATGGGAGTTGATGGCCTGTTTGGATACTCCCGAGGTACCCCGAGACCACCTGGCTGCTAAACCCATCTGGCTGGTTTCAGTTTAGCAAAACAAATGCACACAAGTAATCAGCACACTGAAAATGCATATAGAGGATGAGACTCCTGGTTAATGCCACAGTAAATAAAGCAGGCGGTTGCACTGATTGTAGGGCTGTTGCATTTAATTCACTAACAATCACTGCAATTAGGTGCTCGCAGCGCTTTCTGCTCGTTAGTTTCCACGGTGCCTTCCTGGGCTTTGCTGCTGAATTTAGTTGCAGAGGCCTCTGTGAGGTGTTAGACACAGGCAAAAAGTGCCATGTGGAACAAACCTTTGATGAATCTTCAACGGTGGAATAAACTTCAGGATTTTGTTCTTAATATGAAAATAAAAGACATCTATTGCATAACACTGGTGTTTGGCTTATCTTTCCTTGGATAATAAAAAGCCAAGAGGTTTGCTGTTAAGAGTGTGACTGAATTTTCTGGGTTTGACTCTTAAGGCACTCAGCTGTGAGCAAGCCTTTCACAGATCTCATAGCAATCGGCACACGGGGTGCCTTGCTATGGTACAGTGCTTTAATACTAAGAGGTTTTCTTTCCTTTTCACTGAAGCAAATTTGTTGTGCAGTCGAAATAGATTGTGCAGTGTGAGCTGGAGCATCCTTTGGAAAAAAAAAGAAGTATTTGAGGTCCCCTTTGTAGAGGAGAAAGTATTGAAAGCGTTTCTGACTGAAATAAATCTGGAAGAGACAGGATTTTATATTGCAGTGGAGTGTTGTTCTCTTCTATTGTATTTAATGTTTTTCTGAAGATATGCTAAATGCTGTCTGGACCATTAATAAATAGGTTTCTTTAGAACCATTTTTATCTGATTGAATGTCTGTGATTTAGTTAGATGGAAGTTTATATATAATCTCTTTAAATGACTTTGTAAACAAATGTATTTTAATTAGTACAGAATCATCTTTAGTAGCTTATAAAAAGTCTTGTAGAGATGTAAATACGTAATTCCTGACACTTTAATAAAAGTCTTAGCTTAAAGAGGAGCAAGGCAAGTATGCTTGAGTACTGGCTTCTACTAAGCAGGGTTGGGGATATAATTACATGTTTACCTACATTATATGTGTGGCCACAATATCCAGGACTATACAAAATAATACAAACACATTCAATTTTTAGTACCATTAAAAGTTTGCAGGAAAATGTCATCACTGCTGCAGAGTGTGGCTGTGCACAGAATAAAAAGAGTGGCAGCCCTTCAGAGATGTTGCTTTGTTGTGTCAAGCTCCAGTAAGAAAGAGTTGAAGCTGGAGTCAGAAAGCAGGCAGGGTTCCTTGCCCTGATTTTACTTTGGTGGCAGGTGAACCTGAAATCACAATGGGGAAATTTTTACTGCTACATTTCTTAAAAACTTTGAAATAGTGATGAATTTATGAGTAATGATTCTCTCTGTGTTCATCCTGACCAGTGCATGTCACAAAGGATCCTGAGCCTCTGTTTGCTGATTTTAAAACTTGAGTGCTCCCTGTACGCAGGTATTTGCATTTCATAAATAAGTCTGTGAAGAGTCTTCCTGTAAACACAGGAGCATCTTACAATTAGTTCACTTCTGTATTTTATGCTGAATTTCATGTCTGGTAGGGAGATAAAATCCCTTTCTTCAGGTAGAAAACACAAGCATTAGTTCACCACTGACCCGGAGTTGTGGGCTGGGGCCAGACTGCTTTGGTTCACAATGTACCTGGAGAACATTTGAATACAGAAGTGAATTTTTGGTGCAGAGATTCCTCTCTGACTTTATCCTATATATGCTATTAAGCCAGATTACACAGTCATTATGCAACAATGAAAAATTTAGTAACTGCTCTATATTTAAACCTTTGTGTATTAACTCCATTGCACAGCACCAGGATGGGTTTGGATGTGGAAAAAAATGTGAAACATGAGAAAAGGAATCAGAAATGCTTCGGTAACTCTTGTCTAGTTAGTAATGCCTTCTTCTAGATTCTTTTCAAATATGTTTCTGTTCTTTGAAGTGGGGGTTTTGTTTGTATTAAATTTGTACTGAACTTGCCTTGTGATAGGGTCTGATTTTGTCTGGGTTTTGGACCGAAATGGTTAATGTACAGAAATGACGAATTTTTAATTCTTGCATCTATTTCAGATGTGTCTGTTGTTCTCACTAGCGCAGCTTGTAGCGATTGCATTTTCAGTGTCATTTGAGTGTTTGATCTGTAAGTGTCCTTTTCTTTTCAGAACATCACCAAACAAGTATATTTAGTAGTGGATTCGAGAGTATGTCAACCTCCCATACACAGAGCTAGTTTAGTAGACTAAATTTGGGGCATCTGAAACACAGACACATGTTCAGCCACACAAGTGTTTTTAGCATTAAGGCACCCTGTAGCAAGCACAGATAGGGCCTTCTCGTGAGGCCACAACTGTTCCATGCCCATGTGTGCTCTGGTGGTGCACTGTGGGGAGAGGTGCCTTGGGCTGTGGGTGTTGAAACATCAACACCACGTCTAGCCCAGCCAAGTTCTGGAGCCAGCAGGAAGGGAAATTCAGAGCAGGCAGTGTGGGAATACCAACATTTAGTGGCTTTTTGTTCATTTCCTAGCCTTCTAGATCCTTGCTGCCCATCAGCTGGAGATGCTGCAGGTCTAAGATGCCTCCCAGTGTGGCCAGGACAGCTCCCTGTCTGGACTGGGCAATTAGTAGGAAGGAGCAGGTGTGGACCAGAGGGAACTATTCTGGGACTTCCCATGGGATGACAAAGTGCTGATAGAGCTGCTTCTTCCCTTCTGCAACCAGCTTTAGGTCAGCAGAGAATGGGTACATGTGAGAGAGTCATTCTCGTAATTTCAAGAGGCTGTGGAGTGAGACTTGGAGGATGGGCAAGCTGAACACTCGTCATGAGTTTTACTTCTCTCTAGTGAGTTTTATGCTCTTGCCCACAAATGTTCAGGAACAGATGAGTGTGGCCCTTCTGACACTTCACAAGTGACCTCTGGCAGTCAGGAGTATGATGCCAGCAGTGGAGACTGTTGTTTATGTCGTCGGGTGCAGCTTCAAGGAAATGCCCACCCCATGCTACCATAACCATGTGGAAGGCTGTTGGAAGCTTGTCTGCATGGAGTGCGCAGCTGGGGTAGCAGGATGGGCGGGCACACATTTCACATGAACTCAACACTGTCACCCTGTATTATAAGTGTCTGTGGCCATTTAATGTCCCCACGGCCTGGCTGAGCCACGCCATGCTGAGGACTGAGCAGCTTGTTTGGGATGTGCACTTTGCTTTTCCAGCTGGCTTTGTGCAGCTCAGTGGCTTCCAAGTAAAGTCTGTAGATTTATACTTGAATGGTTTAGGAAACGCACCTTTGCTGCTGTCAAAAAACTGTGCAATTGCTGCTTGAACAACTGTCTGCTGTCTGACTGGCTGCAGGCCATTTCTGTCTGCTGTTCTGGGCCTGAAGAAACCCTGGAGAGCCCCTGTGGAAAGGCTGCAGTGGATCAGGTCACTTCACAAACCTACCAGCACTGTATCAGTCAGAACCGTGCAGGTTCAGGTCGCACAGCTGGGGGTGTTCACTCGACAGTCCTGTGAGTCAAACGCTGCAGCATTTCAGGCAATCCTTGATTCACATGTTCGTAGACACAAATGTATGTCTGTGAATGTTTATGGCTCTGTCTGGGTAAATCTTTAAAAACCTTTGAGGACTGCCTTCTACAGCCTTTCTGGGCAACCATCTCTAGTTGTGTACCGCTGCCCTAATAAAAAATTTATATCCCAATGTCTGCCCTGAACCTCCCAATTCACAGCCGTTGCCTCTTGTATTATTTGGCCCTACAGAGAAGTATTTTGTTCCCATTGCAGCTGCCTGTCAAGTAGTTGTAGGAATTTCTTGGAGTTGTTGCAGTTTCCTTGGAATGAAGATTATCGAGGGTGAACAATAGAGTTTTCTGTTTCTTTTTTTTTCTCTGCATCTTAGTATTCCATTTCTTGGTGCATTAAAATGGATTTGCATCTGGGATTTCATACATGCAGCAAAGCTTCTTGACCATTATTTAACAGACTCATTTAACACAATTTTGGAATTGGTATGGGACAACTTTTTTTTGAGAAGTGATGAGCATGCCTTTCCACAGCTGAACACTATGGGGCAAAGTGGAGTCTCCAAGGACTATAGTCAGTGAGTGGTCTTCAAATTAACTTCTGGTGGATGTCCTTGTTCTACGGGGAAATCTTAACACTGTGTTGCTGCTTTGTCCCTCCAGTGGGACAGTCCGTGAGCTTATTAAAACATTAGAAGAGCTGTAATACAGACTGATTGGACCATGTTGTGAGCTTGCCTATGGAGAAACACTGAAGTCTTGAACATCTGAAATCCCTTTATCATCTGGCACAAAGGACTATGTGGTAAATCAGAGATGGGGCACCCATGCAGCTCTTATTATGTGGAGCTGTACCCAAAATAGAGAGCTGCAGGCTTGAGGATTCAGATTTTGGATGGCATTTTTTTACATCCCTACCTTCCCTGCTGAATTCAGTACCAGTGATGAGGGGGATATTTCTGTGCATCCACATGAGGTGAGAAGAGTGCCCACTTCTGCAGGTACTGCTGTCCTGGCCTGACACCACACTTGGTGTGGGTGAAGGTGTAGCAGTCGGGGTCCAAAGCTGGAGCAGAGTGTAATTACCAACCTTCAACCACATTTCATGCACAGACTGTTATCCTGTTGCTCTCAAGACCAGGCTGCTTTTTTGACTTACTTTTTTAGGTGTAATTTAAGGTGTGAGCTGCAAAACACAAAGCAGCTCCATCTGTGATTACCTCTGTGAGTGCCTTTCCCTCCTCCGGTGGTCACAGGCAGCTGAGGAAAAGCAAAAGCTGTCAGGTCCCTGCAGAAAAAGAGAGAAATGAGTGCTGGCAGAGTCTGTACGAGACAACTTATCTGCTGTGAAGTTTGAGTCCCTTGTTCCTGCTGGTGTGATCTGTTAACATAACATGCCTGAAATGTTTTCTTACATTCTTATTACAGCATTTTCTAAGATGTGCAAAATGAAAAACATGGGAATGTTTACTCCAGGACCACAGGAATTGTGGGCTGCTTCTCTTTTCATGCGTTCACAATGCCATTGATTATAATATATGAATTAGTCACATAAACATGCCTGCATTTATGTAAAGATCTATGTAAAGCTTATGCTTTAAAATCTTCTAATGGATTCATAGGTGCTGAGTAATTAGATGAAAAAGTCACTTTTAAAAAAAAAGGCGAAGTTAGAGCAGATCTTTTGACAAGTGTGTTTATTACATTAGTGGTGAGAATGCCTAAAGCATTTTTGTTAATATTCAGCTCTTTTTAATTCTTCTCATTGGTCAGTTAAAATACTCTTCTTAACTTCAGTCCAATGTTCTTCGTGGCACTTCTGTGAAGTCCTGCTTTACCAGGCTGGCAGATAACATGAAAGACTTAGTACTTTCAGAAGGCACACAGCCATGTCCCTGAGTCCTGGCAATACTTCTGTTCACTCCCCAGCTGATGGTAAGGAAGTGCACTAAAACCTTACTTTCTCCCTATGGTAAGCACACTTTCCTCAAATACCAACAGAGGCAGATAAGTTGAGTACACAGTCTGGTTTCATTAACATTTTCCAGGATTAATACGAAGTAGATCTCAGATTAACAATTCTGTATATTACTTATCAGACTTTTAATTACTCTTAAGTGTATTGATCATTCCATTTCAATGCATTTAACTCTCTTTTTACCACTTGGATACTATTCTTGTCCCCTTCCTTGCTATATCCTCTTTTATCTTCAGTCCCCATTTTCTTGTCAGCTGTCTAAATACAGTTGCATCCAAGTTGTGCTGAGTGACGCAGACAATTGCATGTGTGTTTAGAGGCCACTTAGGAAACAAAAAGATTATTTGAATTTAGTCCCTGAAACAGGTTTTTGTATTTAAAACACAAACCCAACCAGGTAGTTGTTAGAGATTGCAGGCACAGAAGTAAAAATTTAGTTGATTAGGATTTTCTGTATAAATACCAGTAGTCCCTAATTCAGATATTTCACTGTTTTAAAGATCAATATCTCAGTTTAAGGTAGCAGCCTCAGAGCATCTGATGGGGCTATTTTTGCCCATCCTAAGTGAATACTTAGCCCAGTCTTTGTTGATGTTTAAATAAAAGGATTTAGATGGGTAAGTTTAGAGCCTTGTATCTAAAAACAAACTCCAGGCCTAAACAAAAAGTCTGTCATTAGTTTTCTATTGTGAATCAAATTTTCACCAATATTCCTTTTTCCCTGAGTGGCTTGAAGAAAGAATTAACCATTTTGTGGAAATGCTCTTTTCTTTCCTACTTAATACATTGCTGATTTGTAGGCAGCCAGAACTAGATGTGTGAGTGTGTAGTCATTACTGTTCTGTATTTAATTTGATTTTATTTTGCTTTGGGTTTTTTCCTCATTAGTTCACAGGTTGTTTTCACATAGCACTAATCATTCCAATTACACATGTGTAATTTGTCATTTGGTGCATATTAATTCCTCTTCAGCTGCATTTCAAACCCTGATGCTGAGTTCTGAACTGGTTGTTCAAAAGAAAGTTCTTTCTCGACCAGAAGCGTTGAATTCCCTGCAATGTTTGTTTCCTTCATGCAGCGTTGAGCAGATTTGAAAAAGATGATTATTCATCTCACCCTTGTGATCTGCTTCAGTTATTCTTACAGCTGTGTGGGGGATGTCGGCTCCAGGTCACCGCTTTGTTCAGCCTGTAACAGGCTGGGAGAAAGGAAAACAGGAGCCATGTTGCTCAAGGAAGTGCTTCTGCATCCATTTCTATCTCCTTTCCAGAACCATGTGGATTCCCATTCAAGAATAGTGAACTAAAATTGGGAGAGATGTTCTTTCTGATTTAACTGTTGAAATGCTCACACACGGGTCTTTGGTTCACCACTGCCTTGTTTTGGATACTTAAAGCAACTGTTTCATGGACTATTGTATTGTCAACTTCTTTCTTCAAGAGAGACAGTTTGGAAAACAGATATTTGTAGAAATAGTACTTTGTTCATCCTCTTTGTACTCATAGATTAATGTCATTAGCACAGGAGAGATTTTTGAGAGCAGTGGTAGTGATTCTTGCAGAGGAGTAACAGAGGAAGCAGGACCCAGTTGTTGAGGAATATGGCTGGAAGTGTTTTCTCTTGTGTGTTTATAATAAGTGCTGTACAATGAGAGGAAGAATATTTCCTTCTTGGAGGGACTGTGGGTCAGTAGAAGGGAGGAGAAGCCATGAGGACCTCGCAGTTACAATGTATTGATAAACCATGGCTGGAAACAGCTCTGAGCTATGCAGAGCTGCATGGGTGCCCTTGCCTTGCACAGCAGGAGTGTGTTCTATCGCAGCAGGCAGGGATAGGGAGAGGAAAAGCCTACTGCAGCAAGCAGGGATAGGAATGGGCTGCCCACAGCTCTGTCTCTGCCTGCAAAATCCCAGTTTTAATTCCTTAGCCATCCATAGATTGAGTGTACAGCCTTGCCTGGAATTCTCAGATCTCTGAGCATACTTCCCCTTGGTTAAGATGGGACTGACCAGGCTGAGGAAACCGCTTTGAAATACAGGTATGAGGCTCGAGTCTGAGTGTGCCAGCAGCATTACTGCATTTCAAGTGACCTTTCAGTCTGAAAGTTTGCCAAAGGGAGGGGAAAGGAAGCCACCGTTGACTCGAGTTCTGCACAGAGATCCTGCAAACAGATGGTGTTTGCATATAGGATATGCTGTTCGGGTGCAACTCCACTACAACCCTCTTCGTTTTTAATAATTGCAGGCGGGCTAAACTCCGGCTATATTTGGAACAGCTAAAACAGCTTGTGCCCCTCGGGCCGGACAGCACCAGACACACCACTCTAAGTCTGTTGAAAAGAGCTAAGATGCATATCAAGGTAAAAACATTCACGCATGTTTTTATTTCTTTTAAAGGAGAATCTTCCAGAATGTGTACCTATAGAGAGGAAACTAATTTTCACACAAAATCCATATCCATATGTCCAATCTTCTGGATATACTGGCCTTTATTAGTTGCAAGGATTTCAGTCACAGTATCAATGTTTTGCAATTTTCCCGGCAGTCTCAAATACATAAACCAGTAATTTCTGCTTAGTTACTAACTAATCTAACTAGTGGTTTACACTGTAGTTTAAAAAAAATAATATATATGTATCAAAGCTGATACTTGATTAATATTTTTGTTTTATAAGGGCTGTACGAGGTAACATTGTATTTCATCCCCATCCCACTTCTTGCTGACCAGATTCTGAAGCATTTTTTAATCATTTAAATGAAACCAAAATTTAAATGCAATCTGCTGTTAGAGCTCCCCTTGTTATGAGTTTAAAACAAAAAACAGCCCAAAATCTCACCTGTGATCCAGCAGCAGTGCAGGTTCTGTATTTACACAGGTAATTCAAAGGGAATTACTCCTTGGGCCTGCTCTCTCCAAAGACACCTTCACTCCCATTTTCACTATTGTTATTTTCAGGGAACAGAGTTATGTGCAGAAATAAGACAAAGAAGTATTCAAATGTAAAAGTTAAAGAACAGGTTTCTGCTGCTGTGTCCAGGACTATAATTACTCATCTGGCATTTTTTCAGTGTTACAGGGAAACAGGTCAAGAAAAGTGTCAGGAAGGGTTGAACACTGCCAGTAGTCTTAGAATATTTTGGAGAACAGCCTGCTGATACACAGCATTAAGATTCACTGCAGTTACAGAAATGTGTGTAATTCGTATGAAGAATTAAAGATTAATTTAAGCAAAACTATGCTCATGAACAAATTTACACATCTACTTCTTCAGCTTTTCTAAGCACATTTACTCCAGCTGGGCAACCCCTGTTTTTGCCATTTGAGATTTTGGCCTCTTGTTTATAATTCAGGCTAACATGCATGAAAGGCACTGCATGTGGTTTTTGTCTTGGGCTGCCCCCCTATCATGGGCTTATGCATACAAATTGAAAAACTGTTTTTACAAGTGGCGAGTGTGAGAGATTAGCCCTGTAGTTCCCATTTCAGCTGCTGATAAAGCTAGGAACAGCTTCTTTCCAAATCCATTGCGCACAGTACCAAGTACTCATTTTCTGAAAACTGAGACTGAAGTTTTAACTTCCTTTTTAACATTTTAACTGAACCTGCCCTAACTGGGTTGGCACTTAATTGCTCCCCTTTGTCAGGTCTCCCTGCTTCACTGCCAGAGCATGACTGTGCCCGGCTGCCATTTCTAACACAGTCACTAGTTTTGAACTTTTCACACACCCCCCCGTATATTGAAACTTACTCTGAAAGATTGGATGGTTTTGAGTCTCCTGGATATGAATCACTGAGTTCATTCCTAAAATAGCTGTTAGAGTTTGGGATTGCAGCCAGAAAAATACAGGAAAAGGAAATCTGATCAATTGGGCACATTTGGTTTGTTGTGGACATGGATGTACCAACCCCTTTTCTTATTATAACATTGTGGATACACCTAGGTTGCATTTCTATGGAGTGTGTTGCCTGGGAGGGGGCTTAACACCAGGCTAAAGAAGGCAAGTTTCATTCAGCCAGGAAACTGCCCAGTTCCAGAGTGTCAGTTACTTTTTCAGAGATAAATACTTTTATTTCAGGCTTGCACTGGAACAGCAAGATCTCTGAAGGGGTTTTGCTTGTGGTTTGCTGTGCACTGTCCCAGCCTGCTCTCCTCAGAAAACCAAGCCCTGGTTCATTCAGATGGCAGGGAGGCGTTGTCAGCAGCTGCGTTCACTCCCTGCACATCTCCTAAATCTCAGTGGTCATGTAAACACAGCTCACAGAGAAATCTGCTCTTTCTTAAAAGTTCTGTTACTGCTACAACCTGTAATTTACTGCATCAGTTAGATAATTTTTTAGTAATAAAAGTGTTTTGATTTGTGTGTCCTTCATGCTTTTAATCCCATCTTACTCATTACAATTTTTTCCCTAATCACATAGTCAAAAACAGTTATCAGTGCTTTGGAAGAGGGTTCAGTTGCAACATTAAAAGATGCTATTTCTGTTACTGCATTTGGACCAACAGTGCAGCATGTATTCTTTTTATTTGCAAAATTAGTACCTGCCTTTATTCTATCAGAGGGGAGATTTTAGGTAGATATGTGAAAGGATCTTTTCACAGGCTGTTTGCTGAGAGATTTTGAATTAATACCACTGTTTTTGTAGGAGATATCACAGAATTATCATACTTGCTCTGCAGAGGTTTAGGGAAAAACCCCACAAGAATCAAGAGAATTATTAGGAAATTCCTCTTACTATATATAATTAATGCTGCTTATTGTTAATAGAGCTTTTTAAATGCTAAAATTTTCCATGGCCTGTGGTAGGAGAGAGAGCATTCAAAGGCTCAGGATGGTTCTTTTATGGTGATAGATAAGTCTCTTATTTCACCTAAAGAGGTGTTATGTTCTCACTGAAACCTGAGCTGCACTTGAGTTATCAAAGATGATGCCAGTGTCTCCTGATAAGATGATTTAAATATTCTCCACAACCAAGGCAACAATAATTCGGCCTTAGCCAAGGAATGTCTGCTAGTGGCAAGAGAGTCGCTGAGGGATTTTTTCTTTCATTGTTTTTAACCCTGTATCCATATATCTTACTGTGAAACAAATTCAGCTCTGACCTAGCTTGCCAAAATTGTACTGACCTATACAGAATGCTAACTACTAAATTCTTAAATTTAATCTAATTTTAAGGTAATTAGAATATTTACATTGCTTTTAAATTACTGTTTATGAGAAGACCTTAAGCTACTTATGCTTTAATGTGGGCAAAAGCTGTCGGCTTACTGTGTTCCTCTCCCTTTAAGAAATTGGAAGAGCAGGACCGAAAAGCTCTAAATATTAAAGAACAATTACAGCGGGAACACCGCTACCTCAAGCGCAGATTGGAGCAGCTATCCGTGCAGGGCATGGAGCGTATCCGCACTGACAGCATGGGATCAACAATATCCACTGACTCTGAACAAGGTAATTGAACCAGGCCTGCCCAAAGGGGGCTGCAGGAGCAGGAAGGAAGAGGGAAGTAGGGAAACAAGAAACTGTCATTTGGAACTAAAATTGAGCTTTCAACAAAACCTAGGCAAAATTGTTCCATAATGCAATTTGAAGTAGAAAAAAATACTGCTACTTTTTTGCATACTTTGAAAAATGTTCTTTTTTTCTAATCAGTTCTAAAGCTATTAATACTGCATGTGTTTTTGCCAGGTTTTTACGCAATTATCATTTAGTGTTTTTAATGTAGTTATTGGTAAAGCTGGCATAATATTTTCTCATGGAAAAAGAAAATCTCATTGGGCTTAATTCATTTGTGTGAATAAATTAATTCCACATCGTTTATTGTGAAATTTTAAAGCATGTTCTGTGTAACGATCACCAAAGGTTCTCTGCATTTGGTTCTCATTTAAGACAGAGCCATTTCTTAATTTCCCATTTGGAAGTTTTTCCTGTGCTGAGCCCTTGCCCAGTGTGGCTGACTCAGGGCACATGGGAGTTGAATGGTGGGTCTTGGGGCAGTTTCTGGGGACAGATGGTCACGCCATAGTCCTCACCAGCTGACACCTGTATGGGTTGGAGCGACTGGGAATGGGGTGTTTGAGGGTTGGGTTTTTGCTAGATCAGTGTCATGTGCAGGTTGGAACAATTCTGGGACAGCATTTGGTACTGCTGTCATGCAGTGTATTTATGTGGTTGAGGACAGAAGGGATTTTAATTCTCAGGTGGACAAAATGATGCTTTCCTCAGGAATTACTGAGCCAGTTCTTTCTGTTTTGTTTACTGAAAATGGAGTATGATTCAGGTTTCACCTGAACATTGATTGACACTGGCCCATGACTACTTGCTACAACTGCTGCCTTTCTGAAAATGTGCCTTCTTATGTTTTCTTTAGAAGTAGACATTGAAGGAATGGAGTTTACTCCAGGTGAAATGGACAGTATTGGAAGTGCCAGTGATGCTGAAGACCACTACAGTTTGCAAAGCGGTTCGAGTGACGGAGGTTACACACATTCCCGCAGACTGAATGCCAGGCTCTCATAGTGCCTGAGTTACCCGTTCGACTCAGGACCATCTGACTGAAGCACTTATATATGAATATTCCAGAGGTGTCAACTGCCACTCTTCCGGGAAACCCCAACCACAGTACTCTGACATGGAGGTTTCTTACCCACGGTTCCCTGCACTGTAACCACAATATTAGATATTGTAAATCATGGGTTTGCTGCAGAGAACTGTGGTTAGGTACAGTTGTGACTTAAAGCTAGCTTGATGTAGCCATACTGCAAATTAAAGGAAATCAATTATGTCATTCCATTCAAGAAGAATTAAATTCAAACTGTTGGAAGCATGGCATAAGGGAGTTTGACAGTTATTTTGATTTTGCAGAAACCGTTTTTCAAACATGGAAGAATAAATGGAATCTACAATGTGTTAGCAGTTCAGAGATACAAAAACCTAAAACTACTTTTTGTGGTATTTTTTTCCTGGAAAAAAAAAAAACACCAACTGAAAACATTTTGAATGCTGTATAGCGGTCTCCATAGAGTAAATTCTTTCAGCAGTTGTTTGGGTAAAGCAGGCAGATAAATCTTCAAATCTCAGATGATCTTTAGAAAAGGTCATTATTTACAAGTCACTACTGTACTTCAAAATGGGGGAAAAGCCAGCTCTAATAATGACTTCATGTGGGATGATCTCAACTTTCTTTTGCTTTTTGTATTCAATATCCAACCAGCAGCAAATCATTCTATCCATGTTAATGGGAGCAGTAGAAAGCAACATGGCAGTTTTAACCTGTTATCGTGGAATGGATGACATCTGAAGCATTTCAGTGGTTTTATGGGTTGTTGTTTTCATTTCTTTCTCTGAAGAATACAGAACTCAAGTGATCCAGTTTGTGATAGTTACTCTTTCCTTGCAAGGAAACGAAATCTGTTTGCTTGTATTTTTTTTTCTTCTATTTACACATGTCAATACATTTTTATGGAAGGCATGGCTTAAGATTACAGTATTCAGCTAGAAGATAATTAATTTTTTCTTTTGCACACTATAATTGCATTTTCTATTCTTAAAAAAGTGCAAAAAATTTAAAATGTATGCTGTAAAACAGCAAAGTTTATTTAGTACTCATCAAGCTGTTCAGAACATATTTACCCAACTTGTAGCAATACTATGAAGATGTATTTTAATACAACTTCTGCTTAGTGAAGTCATTAGAGCTTGGCTTGCCGGGTAAGAAAAAAAATGGACCAGTCTTTGCATTATCTGTTTAAAGAAGGTCTTTTAAAAAAAAAAAAAGGAAGAAAAAAAAGAAAAAATTAAAAAAAAAAGAAAAAGAAAAAAAAAGAAAAAAGCTATAAACACTTTTAGGGAAGTGATTTTAGCAAGTGTAGTCTATATTTCCTGTAAGAGATTTTGTATTATATTTTCCTAAATGTTCTCATTTACTTGTATAGGGAGGGGAATGGTACAGACCCAGACCAGAGTCTCAGGGACTCTTCACCTTTGTCATATTGTGCCTTGGTGACCATTTATGTATGCCTCTCCTTTTCATTGTTTAAAGGACAACTAAGCTTTGTTTCAAGACCCTCTGTTCAAATGGTCAGTTGTCGACCTTCTTACAGATGAAGCAGAGAGGTGTGTTTGTATCTTCACCCTCTCACAACTGATTCAGCGTGGCTTTAAGTAAAATCATAAAATTAGGTTTTGGTGCGAGGGTTAATTGTCTTTGTATGAGCCCTCCCTTGGATTCTTCAGCACCCAGATCTATATTTTGTTAGCTTATAAAGTCAGGGTCTCTGTGAGACCAGCGCTCAGTGGCTAAGAAAACACAAATGTACTGTGTAAGGCTATGGGATGTCCAAGTGTGGTGCCATTTTTAGTATTCAGATACAAAACCTCATGACAGACTGACCATAATGATCAAAAACAAAGGTTCAGTTGTTCTTTCAACATCTGACATACGTGTCCTCCCTTTGGCTCTTACAACACAGAGTAGAAATATGAATACATTTTGTGGCAGCTTACAGATCCTTGTTTGCACTCTCGCTTACTGCTTGGAACTTGCCAACAAGGAAAACATACATTTAATTTACATAACCTAATGGATGGCCACCCCTACTTTGGCTCTGGGGAGGGGCCTAAGGTTATCAACTCTGGCAGCTGAATAAAAAAAAAACCAATTAACCTTTTCTGTGATGCAGGTTTTGGTATTACATTCTATACACCTTGCATATTACTAAAATCCTCATTGTTGGGGAAAGCACACAGCAATATACTCATTGTGTGTAGCTGACAAGCAGCAGAAATTACTAGCTCCTTTGGTGCATATGTAACTAATTTCCAAATCATGGAAAAAAAAAGAAAAAAAGAGTTTACTTTAACACACGACTGTTAACAGGAAAAAAAAAGGCTAGTATATTGTTGCTGTTCATTTATTATATAATGAACACATTCATGGATTGTAAAGTGTTTTCTTTCATGACAAGCAGCTCTTGCACAGAACCTCCTAATGAAAAAAGATTTGAAACTTACAGAAGGAAAAACAAGACTTTAAATTGAACATTATTGTACCTTAGGTCAACCTGAAATTTTCCTTTTAAAGATGAATGTGCTAACTTAATGAGTTCTTCCACGCTGGGTATCCATGGCTTTGTAGATCTTATATTTTCAATAAAAATTACTCGAATAATCTTGAGTGGAAATAAAAAGGGTTTATTTGTTTTTACTTTTTCAGTTATTACAGCTGGGAGCTATTATGCTGGTAAAGAAAAATGACACCATACTGCCTGTGTCATTCTCCCTGAAGCGCAGCCTAATTTAAGGTGGAATTTTCAGGCACAGCCTCCCTGAACAGCAGCAGCCCAGTCAGAGGCAATGGCACAACAGTTCCAAGTGTCGGGTCTGGAGGCTGGTCTGGCCCCCACAGCACAGCTGCAGCCCCACAGGGATAGCTGGGGCTCTGCTATTCCTACAGGGACATGATTCTCCTGCTACTGAGCAGCCAGTGCAGCACTACCTGTCGCCATAACCCCTTGGGATGCAGACTGTGTTATTCTTATTAATTCTTTTAAGCTGGACATCTGTGTGTGTGCTCTATGTGCCTGCATGCATCAGTGTGTGCACGCAGCTGTTGTACCTGTAACCACAACACAACTGCAGAAAGCAAACTGGGGGCTGTGAGATTCCCTCCTGCCACCGCCTTGGCAGCTCTGCCGTGTTGTGTCGTAATGGTGCTTTTAGCAGCCGAGGAGGTACCAGTGCTCAGTTCATCTTTATTTCCTCTGCAATTACCACATCGGAAAAGAAAGAGCAGGGACAAGATTACAGGGCTGCTAGGTCTTTTCCTTTGTGGAAAAGGCTCTGGAGAGATGAAGTCATCGAGAAGTTCTTTTTATGGAGACGTGGAGGTTTGGCCTGTTTCCTGGGGGAGAAGAAAGGAAGGGCTTTCCCTTGCAGCAGGCAGGTGTTGGGAGGATACACGCCTCCTCACCGCTCCTGGATTAGCACTTCCTCCAGCTCCAGGGGTGCACTCTGTCATCACTGCAGAGAGGCATAAAAAAACAGCCTAAAATTGTTCAGTTTTTTCTGCACATTCTCTGCTGCAACTCAGAGGATGAATCCTCCTTCACATCCATCTTCTCTCCGCCCAGCTCGTACCGTGCCAGGTCCATTGCAGCTGATTTATTTATCTTCTGAATAGAGCAGGTTTGGCCATAGAAACTCTTCAACATATTGTTAACCAGAGACTGGATCTTGTATTGTCTTCTGCAAAGAACAAGCTCAGTTCAGAGAGTTTTACTGGATCAAAACGGAAATAAAAAGCCCTCCAGAAATCCATGAGAAAGACAGTTTTTCATGTGGTGTTTATAGATGAGTTTCTAGTGTAAGTTTTGGGGTGGAAAAAAAAAAAAGACTTTAACACAACTTGCATCTAACTTACAGAACTAAGAGTCTGACCTTAAATGGTGTTAACTTTTTTTGACATGGACGAGCATGGACTCAGCTATACCACATTCAGCCTACCAACATTTAGTATTAAAAGTTAAAAAAAAAAGTTACTTCTGCTGATGTACAAATAAATTACGGTGATAAATGCCAGTATGTACCAGAGCACCCAACTGTACACATAACCAATTTCAGTGGATGAACTTAAATGCCAAAAGAGGAGAACTGGGAAGCGGAAAGAGGTGAAGCTGCTGAGCATGGGCTCTGCCTGCAAACCTGCTCCAGGGTGGGTACTTCTGCGTTTCCTGGAGTATTTACAGCAGTGTCTGCTCCTGGGACAAATGATTATTTCACCATTTTACCAGCTTTTTGGCAGACTGGTGAAATTCTTCATCCTCACAGATCAGCCCTGTAATAAAGAAACATTTTTGAAAAGAACCATATCATCACAGCTTTTAATTAATACTAAATTTACACACTTTATTTTATGATAGTGATGATAAAGGAATGTTTGCAAAACAAATTACTCTTATAGAAATCCGGGTTTTGGTTGCTTTTTTTTCAACTGGTAGAGGACGTTGGTTGTGTGTGGTATGAGCCAGTAACAGTGCATTAACTTGCACTTTCCAAAACTGGTGGGAGGATAATTGAATCCCTTTAGATATCCTTTAAGGAAGAGCTGTACTCCCTACAAATACTAATGGGGCAAACACATCAGAAATTAATTTCACCAGCAATGAAATGAGGCAATTTGCTTAAGTGACTGCCTAAATGCACTGTTTGTTAATTGGCAGCTGCAAAGAAAACATCCAAGTGTGTTCCGTAACTAAGGAGAATTAAAATGGAGGGGGTATATGAAACAAAAAAGACCAGAAACCATTTGGTCACCTTAGCTGTTCTCTCTGCCTGAAGTATTGTAAATAACCCCAGGAGAGGATTCCTGGGGAGGCATGGCCAGCCAGAGGCTTGCCCATTGACAAAGCAGAGTGAAGGCGCCCCCATTTCAGAATTTATTTCTTCCATTTTGCATGAGAGGCATAAACTGTGGTTACACAGGGTTTATGGCATTGGAAGGGTCTGTGCAATACGGATGTTTGAGTGATGAAACTTTGGTGCAGGTGAAGCACTGACTGAGAGCCTTCTGCTGTTCACTGGTGAAATTGTTACCTAAAGGTGGGTTCTGTGCCAGAGCCTCTGAGTCCCAGAGCCAAAGGAATGGTTCATAGTCTGTGAGATGCATTATACTGTATTATACAGATCCATTTGTACGCACGTACATGGCGCTCGCTACGTTCTGTAGCACACGGAGTACTGTGTTGTGTCATTATCTCGTCATAATATAAATACAATTTTTTATAACTTTTTGTTGTGGTATTCATTTTTTTTTAAAAAAAATCAGTTTTTTGTGCATAGCGTTTCTTCTCTTTGAAAATCTTTACATATTGGCTTAATGACTATTTCATAAGGAGCTCACTGAGTTTAGCAATTCAAATGAATAGCATGGTATGAAGGCTGGAGTGCTATTTAAAGTTCTTTTAAACACGCTGGCCCAGTGAAACCCCAACAGTCATTAATGTTATTTTTCTCTAACCATGGGTCCTGTATAAATTTCCACTATTACATTCATGAAGACAAACCAACCTGTAAAACAAAGTGCCAGTTGAAATGCATTAGTGTCTGTTCTAAGTAATTACACTTGAAATCATTCCAGGTCTGTGCAAGACAGAAAAAAAAAAAAAGTCACTACAAGGCAGCCTACAAGTTCTGCATGTGTATTTTGTTGAATATGAAAGTCACATCACAAGTGATGTGCAGCCAGACAAAAATGAGCATTTTAGTTTGTTACTAGAAGAGACGAGAGGAGGGGCAGAGCCAAAATGCTTTTGTGAATTACATCATTTACTGTCAGCTGCAGTGTGTGACATCCACTGGTTTGTGTTTGTTTGTCACACATGTTGGACTTAAATGCAGCAATGTCTTAAAAATACAGAAATAGTTTAAAGTTGAAACCATGGCAAGTAGCTTGTTGATATGTTCATGTTTGATTTGAGTAAGTTAAGCTGCTGAATCAGTAAAGGCATTCCTGAGCAAAGCACAGTAAACTAATATACCACATCTTTCTTTGAAATTAACAGAATAAGCATAAAATACAACGCTATATATACAATACTAAAAATTAATCTCCAACAGGAAAAAAGCTATCAAACTTTTAGCAGTGCTGTATTTTCTGACTGCACTTTTCTCAACACTAGAATTGCATGGGGTAACAGAATTATGACAAATGTGGTGACAGTATTTTTGTAAATCCTGTACAGTTTATGACCTGTACAACTTCTTTTATTACATCTGTCATGTCCTATCATCTGTATGTAAGAAAAGCAAGTTTCTCAATTTGTTAATATGAAGATGTTTTGTCAAAATATATTTAAATAGAAAAGAGCCTTAAATTATAATTAAATTCATAATGATAGAATTCATAATGATAGAGCCATCAGCTTCCTCTAAAAGAGGTACTTTCAAGTGGATTTTAAGGCTAAGTTATCAGTCATTGTTATTCTATAAACTGTGAACTACCCAGTCTTTTTCAGGACCCTGACATGGCAAGAAAGGTGTGATTGTGGTGTGGGGGCTAGAGGAGAAGTGGAGGGCTGATGTCACTGCTGCCAGAAGAGCTGGGCCTGGATGAGCAGAGATTGGTGCTGCTGTCTTTGTGCCCACTATGACTTTACACTGTCCCCAGCTGTGTGAAAGCCCTCGAGAGCTCGTTCTCCTGGGCCACTGCTGCCCTACTGGGGCTGAGCTGTGGAGAGGCTGATGGGAGGGAGGGAGTGATCTGGTCCTGCCCAGTGCCTGCCGGGGCCCCTCCCACACACGTTCCCACACACAGGTTCACTTTCTCAAGAACAAAACCCATTTGCAGACTGCCCAGCTGATCAGCCCTGCTTGGGGTTTTCGTTCAAAATAGGGTCAGGAGAGTAAACAAACCATTTTCTAGGAAAAAAAAAATCCCCTTGTGCATTGCATGTTTAAATACATAGGAGTGTTAGCCCAAATGTGTTGGAGCTTCTTGTATATTTATGGCATTGAATCCAACAAAGCTGAAGAAAACTAATCACTTTGACCTGCTTTTCTGGGAATACAAGGTCTCAGAATGAAATCTACCGTTCCTCTGGAGAGAAGATACTTGTGCCTGGGAGAGAAAGCAAGCTGGTGCCAAATTCCTGTCCTATGACTTTGTTATAATAAAAGCTCACAAGGCACTTCAAAAGCCGTGCTTAATTCAGAATATAAATTTGAGTAAAGGAATGAATTACCTTTTAGGACAGGGGGTTTTCAAAGACTTGATTGTTACTCCAGCAATCTGCAGCAGGAACCAGTAGCATCCTGCTGCTGCCAGCAGATGTGCAGTGTGATGCAAAATCAAAAAGCTTCTATACAGTTACAGTTCACCAGCTAAAAACCAATTTTCATGTTTTCTCTGTGGTTTTTTTTCCACAAAACAAAAAAAACCAAACCACCAAACAAACAGAAAGAAAAAAAACTCCAACAAAAACCAAACCCTAAAGCAGTAACAAGCAAACCACCTTTATGAGTGTTTCATCTGACAAATGTATCCCAGTGGGAGGGTTTAGACTGGCCAGCTGTGACACCTGTACGGTTGCCACTGCACTCCTTGGCTGTTAGAGCCTTGGATGATGGGATAAAGGAGCTTCTCTCTGAGGTATCAGGCACAATGATGTCATATTTTGCAGTGGAATAAACACAACGTGGTATGGAATAGCATATAGCTTGCAGACATCCTTCCAGAAATGTTTATGTCTTAATCTGCTGGAATTCACCATAAAATGGCTTGTAAAGGCAATATCCTAAGTAGCCTCTCCAGTCCTAGGACACAGATCCAAAACAACTGCTCATAGAATGGAAAAAAAGGGTAAGGTAAGCCTTTAATTATGTTTTGACTGAACACAACCAAGAAAAAAATGAATCAGAGAAAAACAATCTTGACCCATAAGGAGCTGCAAAAGCAAACACTGAAGCACATTGGGTGACATTGGGCGGAGTGAGGGGCTGTAAGAAATTTTGAAGATATATTTGTGGGGGAAGTATGATGTTTAATCTCTGCCGTAAAAGCCAATGAATGGTCTAACAAATGAAAATGTGTTTCCCTTTAGAGGCTTCTTCTTTCAAAATGAGAATTTTATGTGCACAATGTTCTGACCTAAAATATTTCAATTCTAGCCTGAATTCCTATGCCAGCGGGATTATGAGATCATGCTGTCTGTCAGCTCCTCTTTTGTCCGTATGTTCCCCTCCTCCTTTCCTTGATACCTTCTGAACCTTCTGGCTAATTTTCACCAAATTTGACAAAGCAGAGATAGGATGGAGGCTGTGATAATAGTCCATGATAAAAACTTTCACAGAAATTCCATGTCTGGGTAGTAAGAAAAATAAATAATTTCCTGCACTGATCATGGCCCAAGTGACCTCTTCACTGTTTCCAAGAGGTGGCCACTGGCCAGTACGGATGTAGTTCCAAACCAGCTACAGAATGAGCATAGTGCTGCCTGCCCAGCTACACAGATGGGGTCATTGGTTTTGGGAAGTGGCACATTGTAGCCATGTGAGTCTGGAAGGAGGGAGAGGAACCAGTCATACACGGAACTGAAGGCATTAATTGCAGCAACCCAGAGAGACAATTTGATAGACAAAAGACAGACAATCTTTTATCAGATGTGCCTTCTTTTATCTAGGATGCAGACTTCAGTGGAAGAGCTGAATTGCTCTCAGGACAGCAGAATTTTAGGAAGTTTTCTATGTGTTTAAAATTTGCTTTTACTCAGGCATTTTTTACATGAGTAACACTGAAACACTGATATTTATGAAACAAAAAAACCCCAAACCACAATCCTGTGAAGCACAACCCTGCAAAATATCACTGTAGGAAAAGTTGATTTTAGTGCAAATAACTGACTGAACTGAAACAGCACAGTCTTATGAAATAAGCTGGTGAATGCTTTCATTTCTTCCCCATAGGAAAGATACAATGCACTCCCATCTGTAAGACGATTTGAAAACTTCAGCCAGCCTAAATTGCAGCTGCATATCAGGCTGTAATCTGATGGGGAGGAATTCAACACTACAGCTGCTTTTACCCAGGAGAACTCACTGCCAGGTCAGGGTTTAATCTAAAAGTGTCCTGCACAGACCACATTATACCAGAAATCAACATTCTGTAATTTGCAAGCGATACAGGTGCTGATTTTGATCTAGAAAACCTCATTCGAGTTTGCCTGTGCTGTGCTGAGCTGCAAGATTGATCATTTCCCTGTGTTGATTCATTTCAACAATTGCATCAAGTGAGATTAGAGAAGCTGAACATTTAGGACAAGGAGTGGGAGAGCTCAGCCAACCACATACAGACTGGGTCAAAGCCTCATCAGGGTGAAATGTAGAGATAACATTTCTGGATGCAATAAATGATTTCTTTCTAGAATAACTGACCCTATGAACCACAAGAAAAAGAAAATGCCATTCTGAATTTAGTCTTCAGCAGTGGAGATGATCTAATTCAAGACCTATTAGCTGCACAATAGTAGCAACCACAATATAATTACACTTAACACTGAGAGCAAGACACGTAAAGCAAACAAATACTCAGTTTTAAGAATATGACCAAAATGACCTGTGCAGAAATGGAGAAAAATGCCAAAAAACCCCTAAATGAGCAGTTCAAAACCAAGAAGCCTACAATCACCCAGGAGGTTTAAAAAAACCCACAGTTCTAGAAGGCTGGGTAAAATGTTTGACACAAATAGAAAAATGTGGCCCAAACCTCCCTCCCTTCATGGCTCAATGAGAAAGGAGGCTATTGCAAGGCAAGCAGGGAAGACCAGAAAAACGTGGCACATGGAAATGTAATGAGGGAGCAAAGATGGCTAAACTCAAGGAGTGGCTGACAGAGGATGCTCAAACTGCTGATGCCAAGTTTACATGATGCTCCAGCCCTTGTAATGCAGAAGAGACCCCAAAACCTATGCTGAGAGCTTTCTGGTGACTCCAGGGGCCGCAGTAGCCAAAAAAAGCCAAGAAAACAGGGGGCATCATAAGGAAGGACACTGGAAATGAGGATTTTGTAGAAAACCTTGGTACACCTGCGCCTGGAGGACTCTGTTCAGTCTCATCTCTGCACCTCCAGCAGGGCACAAGGATGCTGAAAAGGTTCAGGGGACATCTGGAATAATGGGGGGAATGGAGCACAGTCTTTACAGAGGCCAAGTTTTGCGACTCAAAGCTGAAGGGAAATGTACTGATGGTTTCCAAATTGCCATGAATGTCCCGGGTGAGGCACATGCTGAGGTGGCACTGACCAAATCCTGCTGTACGAGTGCCAGGAACCACTCCCTGGGTTTCAGAGGGGGCTAAAACACAACTAAAGAAGTGCCTTTTCAGGCAGCAGGTAGTGATGTTTTGGGGTTTTGGGAAGTTTTGAGTGGAGATCAGCATGTTCAAGACGAGATCAGACATATCCAAGGACATAAAGGCCATGAATTACTGGAAGGACTTAAGGAGGGGTGAAATCACACAGCAGCGGCGGGCAGGGGTGGCAGAGGTGACCCCTGGTCACGTACCTGGGCACAGGGAGGCTGATGGGCACCGAGGGCAAGGAGAGACACCAGCTGTGCTGAGGCCTGACCCTGGGCTCGGGAACACGGGGGAAAGGGCTGCGGATGAGGGGGATGAGGGGGTGGAGGTGAAGGGG
>WBMV01000267.1:2224302-2296659 GCA_013396655.1 Campylorhamphus procurvoides | reverse complement strand
GTTAAAATGCCCGTGGCTGTGCAGGCCCTTTATTGCACAGAGTCACAGAAGAGTTTAAGGCTGGAATGAACCTCTGGAGACCATCCGGTCCGACCCCCTTTCCAAGGCAGGGTCACCGAGAGCAGGTGGCACAGGAACGCACCCCGGTGGGTTTGGAATGTCTCCAGAGAGGGANGCCTTGGCCGAGCCGGCGCTTTGGTGAGTACGGAGCGGGGCTGCGGGCTCGGGTCTGCGGGCTCGGGGCTCGCTCCCACGGCACAGCACCCGCCGCCACCGCCGCGCTCCCGNCTGCCATCCTCAGCGTAAAGTTCTGCCTCATGCTGAGGTGAAACTTGCTTTGTTTTGGTTTATGGCTGTTCATCCTTGCCCTGCCCCGCCCCTGGGCACCGCCGGGAAAAGTCTGGCACCATCCTCTTGGCACCCATGTTTATTTATTCTGAGGACAGCCCTGGTTAGCACAGAGGGCAGGGGAGGGTTGGAAGGCCACCCTGTGACATGAAACTCGCATAACATTCTGTTTAATGTGTAGTTTGTAAACTCTGAGTTAAGTCAGACGCATACAGAATTTTAGAGGGACACCTTTACTTGTTCAGCCATCCAGGCTGGCAGGTAGAGTGGGGGTTTGTGGTGGAATGTATGTTTTGCAAAGTATTAAGTAATACCAAACTAAAGAAACACCCTTAATATTACCAGACCGTTGCATGCTAGGCCTTTTGACTGTGTTGTTAGTTTATCCTTCGCTGTTGCACACACTTTAGGATCCCAGGGCTGATGATTGGGAAACAGCAAAGCAGCAATCTCCTTTTTCTTGTAGCTTTTAAGCTGTGACTATTTTCGTGAGAGTATTTATGCTGATCTTAATTCTAATTTGTTATAACTGGTCAAAAAGCCTGCAGTATTCTGTTATTTATATGTTATTTATATGCTCCATTTTCAGAGAAAACTTTAAAATGAAGGTTTAGAAGATAAGATTCTGCTTGCTGCTGAGGTAAAAGAAAACCCTTTATAACCATGATCTTGAAGTGCAGTGTAACATCACTGTAGTTTTGTTTTTAGAACAAGCTGAAAACCCTACTCATTTCAGGAGAGTTAAAATGATTGTGGATGTTTTTTTAATGAATGTGAAGAAAACTATATATGTGAATCACTTTTGTAGGACAGTGAATTGCTCAATATTTTCACCTCTTGCTTTTAAATGAATAGTGCTATTCTATTTTAATAATGAGTTTATGTGAGTTAAGGAAAAATATAAGTGCTTGCAAAGATCAGGAAGATGATGTAAAAATGTGTTCTGATTTGGTTAGCAAAATATAATAAGATATCCCTGAAATAATCGGTTTCTGGGCTTTCAATAGACACTAATCCAAAACAGCATTCAGGTTTTTTTTTCTGTGATCTGACATTTCCTTTTTCCTGTGCAGAGTCTTTCTTATTAAAATACTGAATATTCTTTTTAAATGGCCAAAAAATTACAGCTGGAATAATTCTTCAGATTTTTTTCGTTCATTTGGATCTTTTCTGCCTACAAAGAATATTTTAATCATGAGCTGTGGAAAGGATTTTGTGGAAACTCTTAAGAAAATTGGATATCCAAAAGCTGATGAGCTTAATGGAGATGATTTTGACTGGATGTTTGAGTCTTCAGAAGACAGACCATTTCTGGAGTGGTTTTGTGGAAACGTAAATGAGCAGAATGTGGTATCTGAAAAAGAACTGCAAGATTTTGATAATCTTATCGAAAGTGGTAAGCCCATTTTGGAGGGAAATGCACTGGATGAAGCCCTTAAAACCTTGAAGCCTGTGGATTCACAGAGCAGTAGCCAGGATGAAGAGGAGGAAGAGGAGGAACTGGAGAAATTAGAGGATGAGCTTCAAACTCTTCAGAAGTTAAAAAAACTTCAAATTCATCGGCATAATAAGCTTCAACTGTTGGTTACCACAAACAGCCATTTGTTACAAACACTGCAAAGCAAAGAGGAAGAAGCACATAAAGATTTGAAAGAAGCACTGGAAGTGTTTACTGCAGCAAATAATAAGCTCGACAGTGAACTCCAGTCTCTTACGGATGCAGTGAAAAAATTTGCATCTCTCTTCACAGCTTCAGATTCAGAACAAGGGGCAGATGTTCATCCAGTGTTTTTTTCCCACCTTTCTTTGGACAAGTATTTGTCTCTGGAAGAACAAAGCACTGCAGCACTTGCCTCAACCATAAAAATGGATTTTTATCAAGGTATGCCTGAATGTGTTGAAAATTCACATGAAGGCAGGTTTCAGCTTGAAGATTTAAGCAAGCAAGTCACTTGTGATGGGACTAATGAAGTTTCTGAAGAGAGTCAAGAGGTAGCCAGGCTCCAGGCAGCATACATTTGTGCTCAGCGTCAGCTCATTCAGCTTCAGGCTGAAGAGGAGGGCATGAATTCAGCCATCAAATGTGCAGAAAGCATGCTGCAGTCCTTAGACAAGGTAAGCCCCAGAAGGTGATAGAAAGTAGTAGAGTTTTAAACAGGCATTTTCTGCTGAATCTAGTGAAGGGAATTGCTGAGTTACTGTTAGTTCAACTATTTTTATGTAGTGAAATGGCATTTTCATGAAATTTTTGTCTTGCTCACAAAACTCTTCTGAAATAGCTTCAGTTTCTATAGTTAGAAATTTTTCACTATGGCACAGTACCTTTAAATCTACTTTCCAGAGTTACTACCCTAAAACATCTAGAACTTAGTTGTATTTTCAAATTAGAATTGGCTCTGTTGTTTGTAAAATAAACAGTCTTAGCTTTGGTTACAATTTTACGGTATTGAGGAGCCAATATGATAAATGTATTCCTGGTTATGTTGCATAGCATAAGATTAGAAAGTTTTAGTTCACTGACTCTTTTGAAACTCAAGTATTTGTACCAAATAAATGGAATTGATAGTTGAAGCCCCAGAAATCTCTCAACAAGTGAGTGACAGGCAGATACAGCTACTGGAATTTGTGAAGAAATCATAATGAAAGGAAAGGTATTCACTTATGCCAGTCATGGAATAACTTGAGGCATCAAGTCAGTTTCTGTATTTTCATTTATGGTTGACTAGTATATAGGGCTTGATTGATCAGAGTAATTTGAAAAAGATTGATTCTGCCAGCAGTATTGATCATCCAAAAAATATAAAAAAATCCATGTGTGCATGTGAGATTTCAGTTAGACATGCTTGAAATCTGGGTGCTGGGTAAAATTCAGCTCTTCTGGTTTTAGCACAATAATCTGTTTCCTGATCCTGCGATAGAATTAAATTACTTTTTATTGAAATGTATTTATTTGCTATCTGATTTGTACATCTGTATTTGCCTTATGTTGTAAAGTTCTGTAAAACTACTTGTGGAGTTTTCATTTAATTTTGTAGGTAAATGTAACATAAGTACATGAACCTTGTGTGAACTGAAGGAATGTTTGGGAAGCACCTTAGAGGTAACTGAGGGAATTGACAAATAATTTGTTTTATGCAGGATATTGGACAACAAGAAAACCTTGATGCAAAAATATCTAGTTTGAGTGATGAAATTTCAACAATTAAACAAGATATAGCTCGGATAAACAATGAAGAGCTGCTTCCCCTTCTGAAAGAGAAAGCACAACTTTTGACTGCACCAGTGGTGAAAGGATACTTGGACCATCAGATTGCTCAGCAGGACTGTTATGCTGCAAGACAAGATGAAACATGGAGGCATTTGTTAAGACAGAAAACATCATTTGAACTTATTGAGCTGGCCTGTAAAATGGAGATGAAGAAACATCAGGAGACCAGCTGTCAGCTTGAGAATTTGGTAGAATCTCTGAAGCAGAGCACCGATGAGTTGCAGCAGAGACTACAGGTGATAACACAGCGAATTCAACCTGCAAAGCCGAGAAACACTATTAGTCCAGCGGATGGTTTCTCTTGCAGGTGAGTGTTATGGTCACTATTGAACTTGGACTTGCTTTGAAGTAATATCTGGGACATGAAGGCTTAGTCAAGCTAAGCCTTTCCTATTGTGAAGTTCTTAGTTACTTGCTGTAGCTAATTAGTATTTTAAGTTCTCAAGAACTGAAACCTTCAAGATATAAAACCTGCTTCTTCTGTGTCCTTTGAAATTCTTTGCGAATTTGCCTGAGGAAAAACTGTTCCATTATCAGTCTTTTTAATAGTACTAAAGCATTCCTAAACAATACCCAGAACATAATGAATGTTCAAAGCCAAGCTTGTCTTATATGGTGCTCTGATCTAGAACCTCCTGAAAGCTACTCTAGAAGGATAGATGTTAATAACAGTGATTTCCCAGGTTCAATGTGTGGCCTCATCAGCTGAGCCGGCAAAACCCCCGTGTGGTAGGAGAGAGGAACAACTCCTTCAGTCTATGAAACGTGTTTAGCTCATTTTTACTGCTTGATTTGCCATCTGGTTTGGGTGTCCTGTCACCCATGTAGGAGTCTGGTTTTTCACCATCTAAGTAGTTAAGTGTCCTTGTAGCTCAGGTGATGCAGTCTGGGTTGTGTGCTGAGCTGCTGTTCCCTCAAGACTAGACCTTTTGATGAGGTCTATTGTATAATTATAGCTGTGTTACTGTCACACTTTCCCTCCTTCTTTAGAATGGAGCTTTAAGTACTGTGTTTTTTTTAATAATTGCTAAGTGATAGCAGAGTATGGCTTAGCATGGTGAATAACTGTAATAATTAGGTAGTGTTAATTTTGCTCCCATTGTGCGTTTGCCTTGTCAACTTGTATATTTCTGTTTATATATAAAATGTATAAGTTTATATATTATTATACTTAGATAAGTTTATTATAAAGCCTTCAAATCACAGAATGTTGTCTGGCTATTTTTTCCACTTTTTTTTTTTTTTTTAAAAGGTAAAGGAAGTTGAAAGGGTTAAAAACCTTAAAGGGTTTGTAAGCAGAGGAGACTCAAAACTCAATTACTTCTGAAATATAGCTCCTACTCTTACTAAAACCAATCTGATTTTGTATTAGGGCTTAACTTCTGAAGATTTTATTATGCAAAGGTGGTAGTAACACTTGAGCAAAATTATCAGTAATCATATTAGTCTTCCTGATGCAGTGTAAGGGCACAGTTTTGTATCGTGTGTAATCCTGTCTTTTGCATGGCTTGTAACTAATTGCAGAATTTCTTAGTAGTCTCTTCACAGAAAACAGGAAATACTCCAGTAAGCTTGAAAATGTTACAAAGATTGCTCTTATTTCTTATTGGCCATTGAAGTCTTTCTTTTTTCAGAACTGAAAAGAATGTATCTTATTTACAGTCCTTGAAGTGTCGGGAAATAGTTGGCAAAAGCATGCTGTCAACTTCTATTTGCATTCATTATGTACTTACTAACTGTTACTTCGCTATTTCATTGCTACTATTTTAATACTAAAATATTTTGGATTCCTATTAATCGCTAGCTGCATATAGATAGAATCATGAAATCAATTATAGCAGTGTAGTAAAAGAGCTCGGAGCAGTGCTGTCTTTTATGAGTCCTCTGAATTCTCGGCATGGACATCTTCTCTTGACTAGTGATAATAGAGTGCTTAGGAAACTTAGAAATGCTTGTGTGTCTTACTTTACTTGTTACAGGCTCTATCAGCTCCTGGAAGGAGGAAATCAAAAACAACAGTTATTTAAAACATACAAAAACCTGGAGCAGATGGTTCAGAAGTTAAAGCAGGACTGTGCTACGGTACAAGAGCAGATAGAAGCATCTTCTCAAGAGCAGTCTCTCCTTTTGTCTAACCTAGAAAGAGATGTAGATGCCCTTCATGATTCTCTGTATTGTGGAGGAACTCAGATACAACTGCGTAGTCCGGTAAGCCTTTATCGAGTTACTAAAATTATACATTAATCTGTGTCATGTTCTTTTACTGACAAAAATGTAGTGTGAAGGCAGTAGACACACAAACTGTCCCCACTTGTCAGCAACAAATTTATTAACATAATGATGATGGACACTATTCACATGTTCTTGGCAAATGTTGAATTTTTCTAAGTGCTGGCAGGTGATAATTTTTTGTGTATGAGCAAATTGTTGCATCTAACTTATTTCAAAGGCATATGCAGTCCTGTATTACCATCAGTTTATGGTATGGGAAATATGTTTTCTGGATAGGATGTCACTGGAAAACTCATTTAAATTTCTCATTATTTCACATGGCCTTTTTTCTCCCCTGTTACCTGTAACACTCCAGTAGTATCGTTTGGCCCCTTAAAAAGCGTGGCCATGGGTGGCTCATTGGGATAAAATAACAGAATTTTGAAGGGAAGTTGTATTTGGACAATCCTGCTCCACAGCTCCCAGGCATTGGGTTTAGAATATCTTTTAAATGGGAATACGGTTTGTTAAATGCAACTTGTTATGATTTTTAAATAATTGTAGATACCTCAAAAATGCATCGAGGGAAATCTGTTACATAATACTTCCTTGGTTAATTACATAAAAAAATATATTTAGCTTTTATCTGTCAAGTGAATTTGCAACATATAGAACAGTTTTTATTAAAAAATGAAACTCTGTAATTGAGACACTGTGTATTTGGGGATTGCACATTATTAAGTCAAATACCTGTCTATTGATTCAAATTACCTCTTAAAACATAGTGACATCTCTTTCTGCTGCTACTGTTTCTCAAGGAAAGTAATTCCTTTAATAAGGAAATAATCTGTAAGTAGATGACTAGTCTGCTTATAGTGAGCTATCATAAGAGTAGTAATTAAAGATTTAATTGTAAAATTGATTTGGCTTTTTTTGTTGTGGTCTTTTTTTGCCTTTTAAGATTTGACTAGCTATGAAGACTTTGATAGAAAATGTCATTCACTCATCTGTCTATGTCAGGGTCAGATTCTTATGGTCTTAACTCATCGGGTCAACAAGTAAATGAAATCACATTTTCATAAGCTGATGTGAGTTCTGTTACATGGAGCTAAAAATTGCATAAATTGAATGGAATCCCTTATCACCTTTGTTTCTGGGCTTTCTTTGGCAATTACTTTTCAATTATAAACAGAAGTGTCTTCCCAAAGCAAAAAAACTTGTATTTCTAATACAGCTAATGTATTACAATATAAAAGTAATAATTTTTTGTCTTTTATTTTTTGTTAGGAACTTACTCAGCAGTTTCATCAACTGGAAGTTGATCTAGATAAACTAAATCAACTCTTCACGGATCTGGTTGCTGATCTGAAGTCAAAGAGAAGCATTCTGGAGTCCAATAAGCTGCAACAGATGGAACGGGACTTGTATGTGCATTTTTTCAGAGACGAGGATCACTTGAAAGAAGTGGTGGAGAAACTTGAGCAGCAGTCTCAGGCTAAAGCCAGTGGTCTGGAAGATGAGAATTTCACAGCCAGTGGAGGTCTTAATACCTAAACTTCAGGGTACTCTTAAGAAAGGAAAACGTTAATGTAAACTGTCTACAAGTTTATGGAATAATAAACATTAGCTTGTCAAGGCTGACACTTACCTGTCACCACAGTGTGTTACCAGTTTGAATTGTGTGCTGCTTTGTGGGTTTGGCATCTGCCCACCCAGTTCAACTTCAGTTTTGTCAAAGCTCTTGGATACAAAGTAATGCATTGTTTATTTGAAAGAATTCTGTTCAGACTGCTCTTCTGCTGGCCTGTAAGTTCATTTCTGCTGCACACAGCATAGCACCAAAAGGAACATTTCACACCCTCCAGTTAAGTTTTCTTGCATGCTGAGAACCTTTGATTGTGAACTGCAAAATAAATGTGGAGGAGGCATTCCAGACTTTGGAACATGAGTGTAATGTGCTCATAATGAAGAGGAGAGTTCTCCAAGGCAGATACTCCATGATTTTTTCCCTTACAGTTCTCCTAAGATTTGGTTTTGATAAAAATGTGTTGGAATATATACCAGAATCTGTTTTAAGTACCAAGACCATCTGTTTTAAGACCATTCCAATATCTCTTAACTTATGGCCTATCTTCTCCATTGAAACCTGTCCATATTTATACTGGGCTTGTCAAAAGAAAAAGAATTTTAAATTTATCTTTTGGACTTCTGACTTTGCGCTAGAATTTATAATGATAGGCATTTCAATTCAGAGTGCTGATAGTTTCATACTTCTGCTTTCATGTGCATTGTTAACCTGTTTATTGAATTTTTGTACAGCTTCCTAATACAGCAGTGGAACTAAATAGGCTTTTATAGTATGAAAACTTCCAGTCTTTTGTATTTTGATGAGATCAGCTGTGCTTGCTTTCCAGCATTGTATATATTGATGAAGGTTAGTATGTCAGCTTTAACTTCACTAACAATAGTCTTAAAACTATTTTGACGGAAGACTTTTATCGTGAGCATAACTTATTTTGAAATGTTTAATTTTTTTTATCTTACTGGTTGAGTGTCTTTATGTCTGGATTTCATGCTGCTAAACTCTATACTTTGTATTTATTATTAAATGCCAAACTCTATAATTTCAGTTCAGTGTGGTCAATATTTATGGTGAATCTGTGTATTGGTTTTAGGCCTGTTCTCAGGCATAGTGTCTTGTTTATATTTAGTCTGCAGGGTTCTCATTTTGATCTGCCCCTGAGGCTGTGATTGTTGCTTCCCACTCTGAGAAGTCAGGGAGCACTTTAACCCTGTGTAGGAAAGAAGTGTTGCTCTTAGCTAGACAAGTTAGGAGGAGTTGTGTGTGGGGAAAGATTATACTTCTGACTCCTGGAACTTCAGGGTAAAGAAAGGCACTCTGCCTCTCTCTCCCTTTGCTTCACACACTCACTAATACAAGCTGGATAGATACAGCCAGTATTGGTGCAGAATGATGGATGTTCCTATTTGAATCTGGATACAAATGTTTTCACTAGTGAAGTATTCAAATTTGCAATCTGCCTGTGGTATCAAGCTAAGAAAAATGCTTCAGTGCAAGCAGAGGAACTATTTACTTGATGGATAACCTTGACAGGCTACTCATGCACTGGATTTAGGGGAGAAGACCAGAGTAACAGGACTCCAGTTACCACCTTGTGTACGACTAATTCAGTAAACAGCCGTTTTTGGTGGTGCAATTGACTCAAGCAGCTTGGATCCTTTAAGTATTTTGAAAATGTTGGATATTTCTCTTGTGTTTAAGTGAAATTTTATGCATTCTTCTGGTCTAACTGTAAAATAACAGGATATCAGTATGGACACTGTTATTTGTGATTCTCCAATGTGTGTTGTATCTAAAGACTCTCAAAGTATCTTTTGTGTGTTATATAATATGGCCAGGTCGACTGGAAAAGCAGCTCCTTTTCAGAAAAGGATGAAATTTAGAACAATATCTGTGGTCAAAGCTTGTAGACTGTAGATGTTACTGACCAGTTTCTCAAACTGACAAACTGTAGTAACTATTTTAAAGTTACGAGTATATAAAAACACTTGAGTGCATCAATTCTACAAAATGAAAGAAATAGAGGTCTTTTATGATAAGTATTTTCTGAAACAGCACATAACTAATGGTTGTATGTCATGATAGTAATGCTGGTTTCTTTCATCTTGTGTTGACTCAATTTTGGCAGTTACTTTAAAGTTGGTTGTTTTTTTCCTGATAAAATCTGAGCACCAATGACATTAAGTGTACACATGTGCTAGGCTAGTTGAAAGATGTTGAGGGGGGGGAAGTATGTCAGATATACATCAAATTCTTGATTTATGTGCCAGAATTTTTTTTTACTACAAGTTAGGTCTACTTAAGACTGCTGATTTTTTAGTCAATGTATTAAGACACTATTTCAAAGATACTAGTCTTTATAAATTATTACACTTTTAATTTACAATATGTTACTAGTAGGCATGTGTGGAAAGAAATGTAATTTCCTATTGAGAATGAATGGCTGAACATGTTCACTATATTTTGTCATTAATTTCAACAGAATATAGGTGAGGACTGTTTGTGGCCCTGATAAATTAATAATTTGTGTGTTCTGTGTTTAGGTTTAATCTTAAAAATGAAGCGGTGCACGTACATAGGATGTGAGATTTCTAAAGTGCCTTTATCTGATACTGCTCAGAGGATTATGACAGCTTTGCAGTCTATTCCTGAAAAAGTTCAGACTATCAGAGAAAATAACCAGAGTGAGTAAATCGTAGCCTATATAAGTGTTTTTCAGTTCAAAAATTGAACAAAGGAAACAATATCAACCCCCCAGGTCCTTATTTGTAAATAGGGAAGGGGGGGGAAAGATCAGAATTTAGGTTTATAGGTTTAGAAAAGGAATTAAACTGTAACTGTGACATTTTCTGGGACTTTTCTGATTAAATAATGTTATGTGAGTGGAAGGAACAGTACCCTTAATTTTTTTTCTTTTTGTTCCTGTGTGGTGTAAAAGTAGATGAGAATTTCAAACTGTTACTTAACTAATACTATTGAATGTAATAAATTAGGTGTATACTCGTAATATATTAGATGGATACTTGACTCTGGACTAGATATTTAAAGATCACTAGAGGTACTAGGAACTTACCAGGTGGCCTGTGAACTCTCCAGACTCATGTCTGTCCTTTAAACACATGTTCGTTAGCGATGCACTCCTTGTGAAATTCTAGGGGGAAGAGTGAACAAAAGTCTCAGTGAAAGAGCAAATTAGGTAATGTTACAAGTGCCTCAGCAGATCGTTCTGTTGGGCAAATCTTATTCAGAACATTGTGGATACTAGGGAGGTTTTGCAAGATGTAATTTTTATTCTCAATTCTCTGCATGTCATAGTCTGTCAGTCTTGTAGCTGTGGAAGGAAGTAGATAGAAAGTTAAGAGTTTTGCACAATTTCAGTTGTCTGTTTTCTCCTGAGAATTAGATCCTGGAATATTATTTGATCAATGTGATTTGTTCCTGTGTACATCATGGTTTTTGCAGCCTCAGTTTTATATAAATCATGGTTCAGGCTCCTCTTTCAGTAGTGAAGTATGGGATCAGTGGAGCCTGGTGGTGAACAGTGACAAGGTAGTAGTTCATTGCCACATCAATCAGTGATACACATTTGAAGAAGTACAGGATGAGTTAATTTTAAAATGGTACATTATACATGGTACATCTGGGACTGAAACCCAGATGATTTTAAACAAAATCAGATATCTTTTCAGCCTTGGTTTAATTGCCGTTCTATTTCTGCTACCTTGTGACTTTCTCTGCCTTAATTTTCCTTAATAATATTTTTTTGTCTTAGACTGGGGCTCTTTCAGTGCTGTGCAATAACTGTATCATGTTTTGTTGTCTACTCTTGATCCATTCACTCTCTCTCAAGGTGTAAAGTTACAGAATCTTTTTTTTTCTGAAACACCATGAAGGTGTCTTGTATCTTTAGCCAAATGAGCTTGCGGTCGTCTTTGTAGTGCAGCTAAATCCCTGCTTACTGGGAAATGAAGGAACAGTATAAGCATTTTGTGGTAGCAGGTCACGTGACAAGCTTTTCTTGCTTATTTTTCCATGCAGTAATTACTCAACAATTGTTTCAAGTGTACAGGCTTAGCAAATTTATTTGAATTGCTCCTAGGAAATAGCCTATGTATATAGATAGCTTTAGCGTGGATCTGGAAAGAAGAAAAAGTTCACCTCCCTTTAAAACGAAACCTGTCATGTCAGTTGGTCTATTTCAAACTGTATTGAAGTGTATTTTATTGGTAGATTTTTAAATTCTACTTAATGAAACAACTGTCTCCTAGAAGGTACAAACTGGGCTCAAGCAGAACAAATATCTGGAATTTTGACCTAGTTGGTGCAATTCTGTAGTTATCTTGGCAGTGGATCTGTAACATTTCCATCAAGTCCTAAGGAGTTGGAGGGCAAGGATGGGTTTCTGCTGCCATCTGGTGATACTTTGTTGTAATTCAGAAACTGGAAGTTGCGTGTCTCTTCAATACCTGTCGTACCGATTACTGCACTGGAGGAGGGAAATACAATCTTCGTCTTCTCTGGAGGGTGAATTTGTCAGGAAAAAGTATCGTGCTGTGAAACAATTAAAAGCATTGAATGTAAACTAAGATATTATCATTCTTAATTTATGTTATTGTTGTGGAAAGTGTCAAGAAAACCAAACCTAAAATGTTTGAAGCTACAAATACAGCTATGCCAGACTGGCCGTTCTAACAGAAGTTTGAGCTGGAGATAAATGGCTGATTTTACACTTACACCAACATGTAGTAATAAGCTTCCTTTCTTCTAGAAACTCAGATAGTCTTTGAAAACTTTTTTTTGTTTGTTTTCTGGTGTTTTAAGTACAGGGTCTTGATTTGCCTATACAAAAGTTTTTAAAACAATTTTTGTAAATAGAGGTAGCTCACCTCATAGTTTATTTGAGGTGGGTTGTCAGTATCTTAGATTCAGAGGGTGTCTCCCTGTTGGTAATGCAAATTCATAGCTGACAACAGCAGTTCAGTGTTGCAGTCAGTATGGGGGGACAAAATACATGCTTTGCCCATGAGGTGTCTTTTGGCTGGGTAATAAGATAATCTAGAGATAAAAGAATCCTAATTGCAGTCTCTAGAGAAACCTGCACTTCAAGAGTTGTCTTTTTCCCTGTGCAACCTACTGGGATTGTAATTACTGCTAGCCTGTTGCCCCTTGCTCTTCCATTCCAGTCTTCACTTCCTTCTGTTCTTGAAACTTCTGAAAAATGTTAAGGGCAGAAAAGAAAAGGCATGTTCTAATAGTTTCACTTGCCACAGTGTGAGTCCTGAGGTGTATTTACAAAGCCTTCTTGAAACTGCAGCATCTGTCTGCTCTCTGAGCCATAGGCTAAAGATCCCTGGCAGTTCAGTGGTGGGCCCAGACTAACAGCTGTGCTGTGCTCTGTGTCAAACCCGGCACACGTGGCCATCCTGCTTCTCCTGGGACTGATATCACCTTACCTTTCTGTCACTTGGTAGGTCTGAATTCTCCTTGCTCTCTGTTCTTGTCTGGTCTTACAGTACCTGTTCTATTGCAGGATGAGCAATATGAAAAAATCATCCCCTGCAGGTGAAACATGGTCAGTTCGCTGTAGGGCATGATATGCTAAAGTCATATATGCAAATAGTGCTTTATAGTGCTCTTGTGGACTCATACTGCCTAATTCCAGGAAAACAGTTAAAATGTGTGAAGTTTGTGGGCTTTGGATTTTCCTTCTTATATTTTTGGTTTTTCTTTCATACCCATGCCCCCAGCTTTACTTTGACCAAAATGGGTTGTGTTTTCTTGAAAGAAGGAAATATACCTATTTGTGGAATTATAATAATGCCTCTTCTGAGTACCGTGGAAAATGTTTGTCTGCTTTGTAATGAATTTGAATTAATTTTTTCTTAATGATGTCAAAGCAGGCTTTTGCATATGCATATTTCAGAACCTGCAGGGCCCTTTTAAGTGTGAATGATACTAATTTGATAAAATGGTTGTTGAGGAAAATTTTACTACAATTACTTTAGGTTTAGTGAAAGTGTTAGTAATGTAACCCTGTGCACAACCTAAGTTATATGCACTGCTTGCATATTCATTTGTAATGTAAATTGTTTCTTCTTTTTTAAAGGTATAGAGAAGACAAAGGACAATAAACTAGGTGATAAGGATGCACATCTGAGAAATGAAAAGGCAAGCATTTTGTAAGATTGAAAACCACTAAAAGCAGTCTTTTTATAGCAGGTTTGAAGTTATATAGTGGCTCTTGTATAGCAAGCTTTATCACAATATATTTTATACACTCATAATTCAGATAGCTTTCCCTGTCTTATTTTGCACTTGGCATATATTTACCTATGAGAGTCTTGGCCCCACTTCTGTTACCTTTTCCGCAGGAAGTTTATTTTTTGTTTACAGGTTGATCAGAATGAGGTGGCCACATTCAGTTACCAGGGCTTAGAACTGTTCTCAAGCTTCTGTCACTGCACAGTCACTAGCATGTAATCATAAAGTGAGCTGATTCAGATGAAAAATTACTCTGTACTAGGAAATTTAGTTTTGGGTTTAATCATCTTTCTGAATTTGGTTTGATGAACATGTGAGTGACTGCCAGGGCAAGAGTGGGGATGGGAAACTGCAGCAGCCTCAGCTAAGGCTGAGTGTAAAATCCATTGTGTTGATGGATGAGTTGCAGATGTTGCAAGTGTATTCCTGTCTCAGCTGCAAGTTTCACAGCCTTCCTTGCTGTGACTCTGCTGCGTGTTACACACTTCAGCGAGTCCATTCAGGCTGCAGAAAACTGATCTTTTGTGGAGAGGGAAAGCTTCCTACAAATTAGACTGGCTCATAGATGCTCATGCAGCTGTGGTGCATATGGGTAGTAGTGGAACCCCTTTCTGTGATAATGAGATGTTTGACATGCTACATTTAGTGGAATCTTCCTACACGGACATAAATTATGAAACTACATCCTGGGAGTTTTCTCTCCTTTGAGCCATGTAGTTATTTCTAATGGAAGGCCATTTCTTCACAGAAGCTGCTGTTTCTCCCTGTGATTAATTGTACTACCAGCTGTATTATTCTGACTTGTTAATTAAATTACATTGTTCTTATTTTTGAACCTTTAAAAGAGAATTGCTTATTCCTGATTTTATAATTACTAGAGTGTCCTAATTCAAATTCTGCCGTGTTAAATGATAACACTATTTGGAGTTTGACTGGAGAATACACTTGAGTGAATTACTTGTCTTTCTGTGGCTCTTAACCATATTATTTTTCCTCTTCTGGTGACTTGATAGTGTCCACTTTTTGATTAGCATTGTCTAAGTCCATTTAATTTGTCTTCATTCAGAACAGCCACTATTCATTTTGGTAGTAGCAAAAGCTTAATTAGCTTCCTTTTTCTGTTTACTTACAACTTGGTCATTGTACTTTTGCTGAAGAGTTGATCCTATGAGGCATGATCTCAAGCAGTCTTAAGCCTTTGTCATCTTTGACTCCATAGTTCTGAGGTCTGGGAATATGGGAACTGCGTTGAGGGATATTGCAAAGCCATAAAAAACACCCCAAACTTTCTGACTTGCTCAATCCATACAGATTGGATAGAGATTGACAGTGTCCTTTGATCAGTGAAAACTGTCATCCTGGGGAGTGGAGGGAGCCCTGCACAGCAGTAACCTGTTCTTTTCAAGTGAGGAGGCCTTAGTTTTTGGAATGGCAATGACAGCAGAGGTACTGAAGGAGACTGTGCTAGAAGAGCTGAAAATACAGTAATTTTGAGAGACTTCAGTTATTTTTCAATGGAGTGGGTGAATGTTAAACTTATGCATGAAGCTCCAGCTAAAAATGAGGATACAACTGCTTTGTGGAACTGTGAGAGAACTCAAGAGAGAATGTAGGTCTTATTTGATTCTGTGTGAGATTAGGTTCAAAATCTTCCTGCTGAAAGGTGCTCTGACAGAGACTAATCTTTCTGAGGAATTCAAAGATAGATACTACATTAGTACTTAATTTCAGTGGAGAAAAATACGTGAAATTGAAGGAGCTTTTTTTAAAGGAAGTGTATAGAATTGCCCTCCAAAATCAGAACATTTGTAGGTAGCATAGGGATATTGAAGATTTAAAATGAATACTAAAATCTGTGCAGGAAAAACTAGTATGGCCAAGAGATGCTATGAGGGGCATAATGCAAAAATGTGAACTTAGCAGAATTTGTATTCTTATATACTTGCCTCTTTTGACTAAGTTAAATGAAATATACAATAGTATAGTCCAAATAAACTTGGATTAACAGCTTGCAAATGCATCACTAATACATCATTTTTTCAAATGCCTCAGGAGTAGAAAGCTTGCCAGCTCCTGTGCTGCCTATTGGTGATTGAGGCATAAAGAGATTGAGGGAAGATACAGCTCTGTATAATCTGTAAATAGTTAAACACTCATTTACCTTGGGGAATCTTGGAAAGGTCACGGGTTGCCATTCCAGAGTCTTGTTTATGAAATCAAGACAGGGGATCTGTCTCAGCTGAAGAGGTTGTAGAAGAAACTAGCAAAATAAACAGTGAGAAAGTATTAGGGCAAGTAGCATAGGAAGGAAATTTAAGAAGGAAATAAGAAACAAAACATTACCATGCAGCATGGTGCTGAATGCTTTTTAGTAGCATACTGCTGTAAAGGGATCCAGGGACTCCCCTGCAGTAGGGAAACTGTTCCAGGTATAGTAGATTAAACAGAATAGAATATAATGCTTATTCATACACTGATAATACTTCTTCAGTGCAACTGTCATATGTATATTTGTTATGGCTTAATATCTTTGAAGTTGCTTGAAGAGATCCAGTTAACTCCTGTACTTGGATTTACAAAGCAATAATTAAGCACTTTGTCAAAAGTTGTTTAACAAACTAAGCTGTCATGAAAAACGCTCTGAATACTGAAACTAGATGTATGGACTCCTCTCTAATACTAATAACCTCGTCACTATGGAAGACAGTATACTGGAGTAGATGCATCTTAGAGTTGTTAATTTGCCATTTTTGAGTGTTGGACTGTTTTTAAAAAAGTGGTTGTGGATGTGAACAGTATATGTTCACAAAATAATCTCTACTGATAAATACTTGGTTTATGTAATGTGGTTGCCCGAAACTAACTCTATTGTGTTAGTATCAACATTTTTATAGTATAATGCTTTCTTCAGAGGTTATGGAAATTAACAGTGCATTTTTTATTTATCCTAGTAAGTGGAATAATTGGCTCGCTAAAAAATTTCTAATTTTCCCAGGAGGTTTGTGATTCCAGAATTGCCATTTTAAAAACATCTGCCAGCACTGAAAAAAGTACTGCTGGTGAGATAGTCAGGACAGTGCAGACCAATGAAATGCTTGACTGTCAAGATACCAAAATAGTGAGCTGTTACCAGGACTCAGGCTTGCCAGCACGGGGATATCAAGAAAGAAATCTTTCAGTAGAAGCAAAAAAGCTGAAGGATGGGGGAAAGAAAATAGCTATTCCACTTAAAAGAAAGCAAAATGTGTCCACATCTTCTTCAGAGAAAACAAAAAGATTACATGTAAAGACCTGCACTTCTTCACATGAAAGAAGTTACACCTATAACACCAGCTCTGGACAAACAGAGACTGCTGAAAATTATCCCTGTGATATCAGGACTTTAGGATGTGAAGGAAAGAGAGAACTGCTTCCAACTCTAAAACAGGCAGTGGCTTTGGTAACTACTATGATATTTCAAGATGGTTCTTCACAGCTCAACTCGGAACAGGTTAGTGAAGGATGAGTTTTGTTTAGAGTCAGTTCTGTAAAATTGTTTGAATGTGCATATGACTGGTAAACACAAGCCCATGTTCATTGGGATCCACTTTTGTGTATTGCGTGTGAAAATATACATGTAAAATGAGGTAAATGTTAATATATTTGACTACATTTTAGTTTAAGTTACCAAATAAAACTTGAAGAACATGAAACCACTTGGGCTAACCAGACATTTGTGTACTTAAAGTGAGACTCAACTAGAATATTTTTTTTGTACTTTCTGCTATGTCTCTCACTGTGGATTTTTGTTTCATGACTGAAATGCTTGCCTGCTCCTTTACTGTGTCCGTGATGTATGCAATAACTCCAGTGTCTATAATAGGTTTCCTTTTGTAAAATATTTGGGAACTTTTCTTTATAAGCTTGCACAAAATCTGTCAGAGGAAATAGTATTGTAATTATCCTTAACAGGTCTCAACCTCATCAGTAAAAGGAGTTGTTGTGCTAGTGAAGAATCAACCTGATCACCCTTTCCCTCCCAGTCACTCTTCACCTGGCTGTACTTGGAATGCTGCTAAGCAAAATGATAAATTAATTTATTTAAAAACTGAACGGTCATCTCTCTGGGAACAAGAACAGACTCACATGAAATTTTCTTGGTGAGAGCACGTAGGAAAAAATCCTATTTTGATTTACATATGCTTTTAGCAGCAGTGATGTTGGTTATATAGCATATGTTTAATTTCCTTGTGTGTCAAGGTCATTGAGTTTCATATTGTCTGGGCTAATACAGACCAAATAAAAATAGATTATTTCTTTGGGCTCAGGATGTCACTAACTGCAGCCCTGCAGAACTAGGTTGGGATTAGGGTAGGAGCTGTTTACATTCACCTGGAAATACTTTATGAACAGCTAAAGCTATATGGCACCAAAGAATGTATTTCATCCACCTTTATATTTCTTGTACTTTATATTCTGTTGGCTGAACTGCATTTCTTATCTAGTACTTTTTTGATGGGCATTATTACAGTAAGCACCCTATTTGAGCTTTGCTATTATTTTTAGTCTTTTTAGCACAGGCTTTTTAAATGATTTTTGAGATCTCAAATGAAGTTTTACTAATATTCAGTAATAACACAATGTAATTTTTAGAGTAGATACTTCATGTATCTGTTTAATACTTGGAACATTTTTTTTTAAATAGTTGGATTATGTTTTAAACTTCCAGTTATTATAACCAAAGCCCAATTTTATTCCTATTAAGTTGGAAATTGTATCTCATAAAGAGAGAAATGAGAACTGAATCTGATTCTTAGACATAATAATTACATGTTAAAACTTCATCAGACTGTTTTATGACTTTCAGTGTTAAATGCCTGACTGTAAACTGCCGAATTTGACTTACTAAATTAGAAAGCATTCATTTTCAAGATATTGGACTTCATTGTTGAATCTCTGCCATTGCTCCACAGTGACTTAAGTCACTTTGCTTACCTGTGCTTTTCCAACTGTAATATTGGAGTTACATGACAATTAATTTAGTAACTTGCCAGTAACTTGAATGTAAGTTGTTGTGATTTGAGAATAACAGTTCAATAAAGCATGTACATATGAGCAGTAAAAATTCAATAATAATAAGGGTATTAGCATTTAGATGAAACTTATAAGTAGTTATTTGTTGTAAGAATGGTACAGTTGTTTAATAATGGACCTATACTGCATACAATAATACTTTAGGATTGATGTAATTCCCAAACCCTTGGTATTGTGGTTTCATACCATCAGAATGCTCTATGAAAAAAATACTCTTTTTCTATTGACCAAAACAGAACTTACTAAAAAAAATACATAGTTATTAGTTGCTAAAATCTATTTAGGACAGCATGAATGAGAGAATTATAGACATTTTGAAAAGGTATGGAAATAAATGACAGAGATGAAGCATTCTAGATTTACGTAGTAAGCTAACACAAGGCAGTTATGGCAATTTAGATTGCCTAGTAACTTTTAAATCAATGTTTTACAGTGCTACAGTAACTCAACCTCTGTGATCTTATTTCGTTACGTTGAAGGATTACAGGGATGCCAGTTGCTGTTTTGGATTAAAGTTGCATTTAGTTTTGAGAGTCAAACAAGGATTTGTTTTCTTTATGAATACCTGATAAGGCTCATCTGCTAGGATGTTTAATTTCTTTTAGAATGAAGCTTTGGGTATTACTGAATTGAGAATTTAGTATTTGAAATGCAGTAGGTATTCTGTTCCAATAGTTATAAGGAAATGTCTTGGGTTAACTGTTGAGTATTAGGTGCTAATTAAATGAATAAAGTAAATAGATTCACTAAATCTAGCAGAAATATAGTGTGTGTTAATGAACTACTTCTGTACAGGAAAGTGTTGTTTCAAATGCTGCAGTGCAAAGTTCCAATAATTTGCTTCAATGCAAAAGATTTCCTGAGAACTCTACTTCAAGTTTATGGTAATGAAATTGACTGGAAAGAAGGTAAGTATTGAATCTATGATCTCATCCTATAACCTCTGTGATTTTGATGTTTCTGTTAAAATACCTCTGTGTAGAAGTAGCTATATTGGTGGTTAAGTAATATATTGAGAAAATTAGTTTAATATCATGGAGAAGAACATTCTTCTTGGAGGTTGTGGCCACAGGCCTGGCTTGTGAAGATGAAGTATTTTTTCCCCGTGTAGGAATCAAATCATTGAGTAGTTTAAGGACAGCTTCCAGTGGAAAGAAAAGCTATCAACGCAGTCCTGACTATAGCTGAAAGGGTCAAACTGCTTCATGTTTCATATTCCACAGAAAAAAGCTTCCTCTGCTCAAAGGAAAGGCTAAAGTAAATCCCAGAGATGCTCATAATTGTCAGTAATTATTTGATTGGATCCTTGGTTTTTTTGATAGGAACAAATAAGATTCTTTTGTGTGGATTTAAAAGCAACTACAAACAGAAGGCATAAGGAATGTCACCTTTCAGGAAGGGCTCCCTCTATAGAGAGTCATCAGCTTATGTTCAGCCTCTGAAAAGTTTCATCAGTAAATCACAGTAAACTGATGATGATTTTAAATCTGGTGGGAAGCTCTACACAAAACACAGCATTGGGAGTAGGAAAGGAGGAAAGAAATGTCCTGATGGTATTGGTAATAGTGATAGTTTTATAACCTGTCCATGGCAGTACTAGGTCTAGGTTAGATCTCTCTGATGCATGGGATTTGAACCTGAAGTTTCTAGTAATCAAAAGAATTCTTGTCCATGTTTTTAAACTTTGGAAGTTGATGGTTTTTCACAAATTATTTCTTCTATGGCAAAAAACACCAAACAAAACCCCAAACCAAACAAACCCCCCACCCCCCCAAAAAAAAGTCTCCAACAAAACAAACAAAACCTCTAAAAATTCTCTTTAGAGTGGTCCTATAGCTGTAACTTGCATTATAGACATTAAAGTTTGCTTTCAGGTACTTGAGTCTGTAAGGCTGTGTAGCATGGAGTTCCCTGTAAAGGTACCTGTGGGTCACTATTTGAACCAATTTAGGAGTTACTGAAGAAGGTACTTAGATTTATCTTTGAATATATCACAAAGCATTCTAGTTACTAGTTTTTCCTGTTCTTTGTAGTACTGCAGTACACATACTGAGATTGTAGTTCAAAGGGAACTGAAACACCCCTGGGCTTCCTCCATCCTATTCATCTATGTGAATATGAGAGAAAGTGCAGTGTAAGCACATATGATCCTATAGGACTAAAGGTTCTGGTTTTTGGAAACAATGTGTTGTGCACCCATATGTGAATTCATATAAACATTAACAATCTCAGTCTGATTACTAGGAAGTAAATCTTTCCCTGATCCCAAATAGCGATTTTGTGGATATCAGTGAACAACAACAAAAGTGTACCAGAGGGAAACACTCATAAGAAAAACTTCAACTTGAGGTTTTTCAGGGTTAAGAAGGAGGGGCTTTAACAGTAAATCTAAAGAACCAAAGACGTACTTATATTTTAAAACTTGAAAAAATCAACCAATGAAAAAAACCTCCACCCAACCTCACAAAATAACCCTCTTCAAAAATATTTAATACTGAACTTACTCTTGTGTAGTCACAATATTGACTGTTTGTTACAGCTGCCAATTCAATGTTTGACATTTTGTTGAGCAAATACTGTTCCTTTTATGATGTATGGTTGCAGGAAAGATGGGCAAAACTTTAGAGATACTTTTTAACATGGGGCACAATTTAAATATTTTGATTGTCAGAAATAACTTATTTTTTTAGTTGCTGATAGTGTTGTGTTAGATCCAAGGATTGCAGCATGGCTGATAAACCCCAGCGACACAGTTCCTTCCTTTGAATCTTTAATACAGAAGTATTTTGAAAAGTCTTTTTCAAAGGGAACAGAAAATACAGATACAGGCACTTTGAGAAATGCATCTGTAAGTAGTTTGTTTTCAGTTGTTTGTGGTTGGGTTGAAAGGGGAAGGAAATGATTCAAGAATTTCTTTTGCCTATGAAATATTGCATGAAAAGATAATTATTTTCTAATGGAAGAAAATTATTCTACTAATATGACTTGTTGGAAACATAAAGGGGAGAAGGGACAGTTTCATTGCATAATACCAAGATGGGATCTAATTCTTCAGGAAGAGCTGTGGGATTTTCCTTCAAAACTGTAACGATCAGCAACAATATTAATTTGTGTATAATCTTATCCTTTTCCTTTCCACTTCCCTGAAAAGTGATTTCCAGCTCTCCTTTCCAAAATGCCTAATGTTGCCTTCTCCAGTTCCTGTGAACTTGTAGCCTGTATTTAGTTGATTGTTATTAACAATTTTGCTAAATTTCGCAGCTGGTAGAGGCACCACATCTCAGCCTGGGGAACAGCAGGGAGTAAAATGTGAACCTTCAAGCATGGGAATGAAAAGATCTGAATTTTTATTCTCTTGTTATGAGAGAATGTGGGATGAATCTTTTGAGATTTTATCCCCAGCACTATAGAAGTTTCTTCCTGTGTCCTATTGAATGTCTTCCTACATTCCTATTGAAACATATTTACTGAATATTGCAACATTTTGGTACCTGTGTTTTGGGCCATGATGATCTACTGACACACTGGCCTTCAGAGGTTGTTTAAATGATAAGATGATGTGCAGCAACCTAAATGATTTTTTGTTTTTAAAAACCATTCACTTTCCTGAGGCCTTGGTTGTTCAGACCGAGTATCACAATGTGATTATAGGACTTCTGTGATAGCAGTCCACAGATGTCAAGTGGGCTCAGAGCACAGACAGAGGACAGTTTTATCAGCACATACCCATTAGTACAGACACTTCTGAGAAAACCAGAGCCATTTTACTTTAAAACACTGGCCGTGGACTGCAGTTCTTCAGAAGTTACTTTATGAGTTAAGCTAATAGTATAGGGTATGGACAGGCAAACAGGCAGAAACCATAAACTGGTTGGTTATTTCTATAGGTGATGGCCCTCCTGTGAGTCAGCATCCTTAATCTCGTCTCTTTCCTTAGCTTGGACTCAGTCTTTTGTTCTTCAAATATCACATCTGTTCTTAGTTATCATTTCTCAACTTTGTCATCCTGATTCCCAGCTCTGAGTTAAATATTGAAATCGTATTTCCTTCCTGTCCTGCTTCAGGTCTAGTTTGTTTCCTTGCCCCAGCCATCCCCAGTGCCTTTTTGCTGACTTATTCACTCAAGTCCCAGTTAATGGCTCCTTGTAACATCCTGTGATTATTCCCCACTGTTCCTTATTCCTTTTTTTGTTACCTGGACTCTCACACTTCCTCTTTGGCTCTTCCGTTTGCTCAGTGAGTCCCAGTTCGTCCTGTGAATCCTGGGTCTTTGCTGGATTTATCTCTTCAGCCTTCTTGGTCTGTCTTTACCAGTAGGTTCCCAAAAGTTGTCTGTACTCCCAGAGGGATCTATATTAAGGGATATATTATGTGGTGTGCCCCACTACTTCAGTGAAGCTCCCTCTGTATTGTCCTAGTCTTGTCCACTCACCGTACTCCTTGGAATCACTGCTGCTGTATTTCGTAACCTCCTACCCACCCGCACCCCTCTGGCACAGAAGATGTGCTGCTTGTCTGTGCATCTGATGCTGTGCCAAAGGGGTCATGGTCCATCTTCCCTGAAACCTTTGCTGGAACAGGTGCTAAACATCTTACTGTTCATGTCACTGCTGCATTCACTGATGAGGAGTCTTGGTGTCAATTGAAGCCTGTCACTGGGCACTTCTCCACCTCCAGAATAGAATCAAGCAAACTGTATTTCACAGGCAACTCGTGATCCAGAACAAGTTTGTATGGAGAAGGTTCCTTGGAGACAGGTTAATGGCTTTTCACTGCAGTGTGGGCCTGCTTAAATTAATCTGTCTGGGTTAGACAGAAGTCCTCACTGGCAGGACTAGACTGTGTAGTGGGTTGACCCTGGCTGGATGCAGGTACCCACTAAAGCCACACTCTCACTCCCCTCTGCAGCTGGCCGGGGAGAGAAAATACAACAAGGGGTTCATGAGTTGAGATAAGGACAGGGAGTGATCACTCACCAATCACTGTCATGGTCAAAACAGATTAAAAGTGGAGATATTAATTAAATTTATTACTGACAGAATCAGAGCAGGAGAATAAGAGGTAAAATAAATCTTAAAAACACCTTCCCCCACTCCTCCTTGCTTCCCAAGTTCTACCTCCTCGCCACCTAGCAGTGCAGGGAAATGAGAATTGGGGTTATGGTCAGTTCATCATAGGTTGTTTCTGCTGCTGCTTGGGAGAGGAGTCCTTCCCCTCCTCCCCATGGGGTTCCTTCTGCAGAGTACAGTCCTGCGTGAACTTCTCCAGTGTGAGTCCCTCCTGTGGCAACAGTTCTTTACAAACTGCTGCAATGTGGGGCACTTTTCCACAGGATACGATCCTTCAGGCACAGGCTGCTCCAGCATGGGTCCCCCAGAGGGCCACAAGTTTTACCAGCAAAACCTGTTCCAGTGCAGGCTCCTCTCTCCATAGGTCAGCAGGTCCTTGCCAGGATCCTGCTCCAGATGAATCTCTGCATCCCCGTGGTCCTCCGTGGTCTGCAGGGACACAGCTGTCTCACCAGGGTCTGCGCCACGGGCTACAGGGGAACCTCAGCTCTGGCACCTGGAGCACCTCCTGCTCCTCATTCTCCACTGATCTGTGTTGCTGTTCACGTGTTCTCACTATGCCCTTCTTTGGCTGCAGTTTTCATCTGTGCAACAACTTTTTTCCTCTCCTTCTAAAATGTGTTATCTCAGAGGTGTAACTGTCGATCCTGATGGGCTTGGCCTTGGCCAGCAGTGCATTCATCCTGAAGCCAGCTGGCATTGGCTCTGCTAGACGTGGAGGAAGCTTCTGGCAGCTTCTCATAGAAGCCACCCCTGTACCCCCCTCACTGTCAAAACCTGGCCTCACAAACCCAACACTAGAACAAGGATCACTGCCACTGGATCTAGATATTTTTTTCGGAGGCCTCTGCATTCTACCTTCCAGGGCCTGCTGTTTCTCAGTTTTGCAGTATCCACATTGTCTGCTCACAAATGACCAGCACAAACAATGCTGAAGTTGTATAGACAGGAGCCTTGACCAGATGGGGAACCTGCAGGTGCTGTCAGTGTAATTCACTACCCCGTTTTGACTCTCTTCTGCTGCTGGGGCTTAGCTGGAACCATCTTCCTACAAAGAGGTATTAGCTTATATACAACCTGTTTAGTTTTTTCAGCTGTTATCCTGAGTCAGATGGTCATTTGAAGATAAAAACAAGGTTTCAGTGTGTTCTGAATGACTGAACACTAGGACCCCTTTGATTTATGTTATGTGGTAGGAAAATGTCCTTGCAGTAAAGGTTGCACCAAAACTCGGGTAGTTCTGTTTTTAACATGAAACATAACTTGTTGTAAGTCATAGATGTCTCCCACAAATAACTCAAATTTCACCATTTTACATAAAAACTTTAGAACTATTATAATGTGTCATACTTAATTCCATGTAACCCATTTTTTGCCTGCAACACAGACCAGTATGTGATTCTTTGGAAAGAGTATATAGACACACAAGTGCATACTTTTAGTCTTTTGGAATGCTGTCCTAGGTTCTATGGGTTTTGGCCCAGGAATTTTACAGGACAGTGCTAGTGTTTTTTCACTTAATGACTTGGATGTAAATGTATTATGTAGTTTTGATTTTTCAGCCATCATTGAAGATACAGGCTGCAGAATTTTTCACATTCCCATCCTTGATCACAGGAATTTAGTAATGAAAAGCAGTTATTTATTGTTTAATTTTAGTGTAAACAAAAATTAATAGGTTTAATTAAGTGTATTTTTAGTGATCATGTTCTTGGAGCTAACAATCATATTCTCAGTGTCTGTATGCACTTCCAAATGGTATCCTAGCCAGCTGAAGGAGGTGGCATGTGCTGAATCCCTCTGGAACAGAAGGGAAGGAAGTGAACAGTTCTGGCACAGAAGAGTGGTAGTTCTTATATGAGAAAGAAAACTGCAAGGAATTTTTCCTCATTTTACAAGTAGTAATAGAACTTTGACTTCAATATCAAAGGCAGTCTGATACTATTTCTCCATACTCTTTCTGTGCAAAATGTGCATGAAGGAACAGGTAAAATCTGAAATGTTCATAATTGGTAATTCTGTATTCATGAATTGGATTTGTCAGAGGACTAAGAACGTTTCTAAAATGTTAATGTAACAGGAGACATACAGAAAAACAGAAAAAAGCATATTTTTGCAATTTAATACCTTTTAAAAAAGATAGTACTTGAAATATTTTTATTTTAGCATTAAAATTATTGATTTATGTTTTATTTACATCAGTATCAAAACTTAGGTGTTAACTTGGAGAAGCTTTATAATGTAATGATGGACCTTGCTCATGACTTAAAGGTAAGACATAAAAAAGCTGTTAGAAATAACTTGGAAGTAATGTCAGGAATTATAGACAGTTAATAATGTGTTTCTTATTCAAATTTGAATCTAGTTAAATAGAACACCTCAGTCATTACTGGTATATTTTGGCATTCAACAGTTAAAATAATACCCATTGAATTTGCCTTTTTTTTCTAGAAGGAGGAACTAGTCTTAGTCTTTAGAGGAAACTTTTCCTCTGCAACAGTTAACTGAATATCTAAATGAAGATTCTGAGAACAGGAAATGTTCAGAATATTGTGACTTTTCTTTTGCTATTTTAAATCTGTATGTTGCAGTCTAAAAATTGTTACCGGAGTTAGAACATAATATAGCTGTTTTTTCCTATGTATTCCTTGGGTACAAAAACTCTCAGCATGTATTTTGCTCTAGGTTGTGTTAGCCAAACATTGGTCAAACACTGAGCAGGCTTCCCAGCGAGGTGGTCAGTGGCCCAGGGCTGTCAGTGTTTGAGGCATTTGGACAGTGCTGTTAACAACATGTTTTAAACTTTAGACAGCCCTGAATTGATCAGGCAGTGGGACTAGATGGCCTTTTAGGTCCCTTCCAAGTGAACGGTTTCATTCTGTTTTACCCCATATTGCAGTTCCAAATGCATCTCAAGAAGGTTTTTAGTGAGTGGTTTTTTTGTGTGTTTGTTTTTTTGCCTGGAAAAGTGTCAGAATTTAGGGATGTGCTCAAGTGGGACTTCCTAAGGATTTTCTTTGAAGTTGATGGTAGCAAGTGTAGGGCTTAGACCATTAGTTGATAGAGCCATATTAAACTGGATGTCCAAGTGGCCCAGCAGTAAAAAGCACAGTCTGTGGAGGAAGGTGCAGAAACACTGAGATCCAGTCTACAAGAGGAGCTTTTAGACAAGTCTTGATCAGTGGTTAGAGAGAAAACAGACTTCCTGTTCTCTGTAATTAATTTGGGTGCATAACCCTATCATCTCATTATTTTCTTCCTAATGAAAACAGTTATGAATTATGAATGGTTGCTTAATTGTTCAAGTGAATAAATAAAAAGGGATAGCTGTGTGTCCTATTAAAATGAAGCTTGCTCTAAAATTAAACAGTCTGGAAAAGGATTTTATTTTTTTATTTCTTTATTAGTATTCCTGTACAAAATAGTTACTATTGCAAAATGTATTGCTATTCCCCAGAGAAAGAAGTGATACAACATTTAGATACTATAATTTACACTAAGTAGTATTTCATGTCACGAACAGTGTTGTCATGTGAAAAAGGAATATGTAGGAAGTGAAATACTGCTCACTGGAAAATAGATTCACCTAATGACACTACTATATGTTTTAAGATCGAAATTAGCTGGTACTGAAGAATGTATTTATATCTTGCTTTACAGGCTCGAGGCTTATGGAACTTATTTTGCACATTAGAGCTCCCACTTATCAAAATTCTGGCAGGTATGAAAGTTCAGTTCAAAATATGAAGCTTCACTATTTTCACATGGCTGCTGACTATGCTCAAGTGAAATGCAATACCTCAGAATACAAAATGTGATCTTAGCCTCATAACAGTTGTGTGAGTTTGAGATTCCACTTCTAAGAAGCATGTAAGATTGAGATTGTCAATTATTATCAGTTCTCAATGTATAATTGTATTTACAGTGATGGAAACACACAAAATATATGTGAACAAACAAGAACTGAAAAAAACATCGGAGATTCTGGGGGTAAAGTTTGTATTTATTTTTTCTTTTTGAAATAGTGTAGCATCATCTTTGTGCTTTTACTGAGAATAACAAAAAAGATAAGGAACCTTTGTCACATTTAATCTAATAGGTTGGGTGTTTTAGTAGTTTGTTATTATAACTATAAATAATAATATTTACACTTTAGGATATTTCCCTACTTATTTAGGTGAGAAAAAAGAGACATTTGCTTTATTAACCTTGCCACAGAACTGAGATTGCTTTGCAAAATGTACAGGTCCTTTTGGGTTATGTGTTGTAGAGTAAAACTGGTAATGACTCTTTCTGAACCTAGTTTTCAGTAACCATCTTCCTGAGAAGGGATACATTTCTCTCCCTCTCTTTGTAAACAATACGCTCCTTACAACTTACCTGTTCTTTGATAAAAACAGCTCCAAGAGAATCCCATTTTGTAGCATAAAATCTGACTAGATAATCATCGTGCTCAGACAGATTACTAATTTATCAGAATAATTTGCATAACTCTGTTTTTCACAGGTCTCTATAGTATTCAGTAACCTAAATTCTTTTCCCACAAATGTTCGTACTTTTACTGCAGTAAATCCTTTTACCAGATCATGAAGCAATATAGATTAAACAGTATATAAGCTGTCTACTAAACCAAATGTTGATAGGCAGCTATGATTGCACAATATCAGGTACTTCATTTTTAAATAAAAGTCTAATATACTCATTAACCTAGGAATTAACAGATACTGAAGAAAATAATAAACAGAATAATTCCAATGTACTAATTTATAGTTGCGGCTCAAGGAGCTTGAACAGGAAGCTCATCAAGTTGCTGGAGAACGATTTCTGCTGACCAGCAGTTACCAACTCAGAGAGGTAATATTTGTACTACTCTTGTTAGGTAAGGTGCATCTTCTGTAAATTCTTAGTGATACAGAAGAATTGTAAAACATATATATTCTTCTATATTAATTATCTTCTTTCCTGATTTTAATGAGGGACACGTATTTTTTTCATAAATCTGACAGTGTTGGATAATCTGAATTAGGCATTTGTTTTTAATAAACACAATTGCTACTCAATAGCTCAGAAATAAAGATCTGGTCTTTTCCACTTTGTGTTACTTTGCTTTGCTAGTATGTTCTATTTATCATGAAACGTGCTTTCTAGACTAAAGATCAAGCACCAAATAATTTTCCTTTCCCTTTCAGCACTGGAAACACTGAAACATTTTATGGTTTTTTCATACTGCAGGTACTATTTGATAAGCTAAAGCTGCATACGCTCTGTGAGAAACTTCACAGAACTGAAATACAACAGCTCGTGTCCACCTCAGAAGCCATGGTGAGATGGGGAGGGCTTTTAAAACCAGTTGCATGGTTTAGCAAAACTTCCAAGTTATATTCCAGTGAAATTGTGATTCATCTAAGATTCTCCTAACAATCTTGATTCTTTTTTTGTATTGTAGTAATTATGCTTACTCTTCTGGCATAAATAAGTGAAGTTCCACTCCATGATGGGGAAAAACACACTAGCTACTGAAGCAAAACTTCAGCTATAAACCAGGGTTAAAAACTTTAATGCCAGCATGCCTGTATAACCATCTTCTTCAAAGGGGGGAGATTTTCTTACTGGTCAGGTTTTGGTCACTCAGAATGACTGGCTGGCTGGATGACACAGGCCACAGGTCAAAGATAAGAGCACTAATGTAAAATCTGCTGGTTAAGGAAATAGCAACCCTGACTTCCTCTTTGCCATCAGGAGATTTGGGCTAAAACCATGCTGTCATCTTTTTATGTATCTTATTCATTCATTTCTGTAGGAAATGACTTGATACCTGTGGTTTGAATTGAAAGTTACTGCTTTCTTTGTGTGGTCCAGTGTTTTGCTTGTGTGCATGAATTTTCCTTGGTCTATGTTTTCGTTGTTCCCTCTGTGAAGAGAATTGCCTTCAGTAAGAATGGTTGCATCAGGAGTCAGATCTGCAGGATCTTCAGATGATCTTACTCCCTTAGAGCAGTAATGAGCGAACAGCTTAGATACTTTGATGCACCTGTAGAAGAGATCAAATGCCCTCCAGCAGATCAACACTTCCATCCAATTTGGTGTCATTTGCAAACTGATCGAGGGTGAACTTGATCTCCTTATCCAGATCATTATTAGATTGTTTTATTAAGATAATAATAGCAATGGAATTCCTTCTTAGAAGATGCCTCTGTGCAGGCGCACCTGTTTCTGATTTAGTGCCACAGTTGTATTTCTCTAGTTTACATGGGAGTCAGAGTAAAGTGCACAACTCATTGCTGAGAATGAACATTCCTGAGGAAGGTAGAAGGGTAGCATTTGTTTCTAAAGGAGGAAATTCCACTTCTCAGCCAAATGTCTAAGTTACCATATATGATCTCGGGTAATGTCAACAGTATAACCTTAAAACGCACACACTACTCAAGAAGAAGGAGGTATCATAGATTAAATACGTAATCTCAGAGAGTGACAGAACCTTGGGAGATGGGAGGGAGCAGTGAAATAGAATGCATGTCATCTTTTTGTTGGAACATAAGATTTGTTGTTGTAATCAAAGCAATACTAGCACTAGTCCAGTACTCTCTTTCCAACAACTGCTGAGACTTGTTTATTTAGAGAAAAGTAGGCTGAAATCTTCCATTAGATAAATACTGGAATTACTCTTAATATGGTGTCTCTCTTTGGTAGCAAGAAAAAAACCTTTTGGTTTTAAATGTGCATTCTAGTGCAGCTACCTCTATTTTTCATCCTAGACTATTGTAGTTCCAAACATTTTCTGTTATACTTAAAAATATCCAATCTCTAGTTTAATAATTTCATTCTTTTTCATAATAGAATTTATTTGCAGTTTCCAATCAAAGTAATCAAAAATATACTTTATTTTATTACTTTTGGCTTTGACAATTTCCATTTCACTTCAGGTTTTCCTGGAACTTTTATTAAGGGATTAACAGGAGAAATTCTTTTGCTGGATTCTGTGTGTATAAATCTGTATGTGTGTATATATATATAGTTTTGTATACTTTTATGATGTTCTCTCTTGCTTTGATGCTGCATAGCAGAAAAAGTAAGCAAAGGACCATGAGTAACACACACACATCATACCCCAGAGTTTTAAAAGTTGTTGTGGTAAAAGGTTTTATGTCTGCATGTCTTTTTGTCCCTGTCGGGGAGAGGAAGGGAAATGAAATGGGAAGGAGTCATCTCCAGCCTTCTAATGAAGGTGGGAAGGAATGAAGACTTACTTGGGCCTAGGTGAGATTGCTTGAAGGACATGATTCTTCAGCCAGTATTTTGTCCATTCAGCTTGTCAAGGAAATTTCTTCCTTCAAAATGTATTCTGTTAAGGTTTGTTTAATAGTATAACTTAACAGAAAAGTATGCCAGTAATTCACATTCTCAATTTTGCAGCTAAATAAATTGCAAGACCTTCATCCTTTGCCCAAGATAATTTTAGAATACCGTCAGGTGAGCTGCTATTTTTCACATAATGTAGTTGCATTGAAGCACAATTAGCAAGAAAGGTAATATAGTCCTAGCTAAATAAATAAATAAGTTTAATAAAAGTTCAGACAAATATTAATTTGAAGTTAGTACTCTTAAAAGTTTTTAGATTTTAAATGTTTATACTTCTGGTTTGCACTGTTAGATTAAAGGTAGCAAACAACTTTGTTGCAAAAGTCATTGGAAAACTGCCCTGTTAAATTTGGCTAGTGCTATAAAGCACACTCTTAGGGCAAAACATGTATTTTTTAGTTCTTAAGAAATAATTTGCATAAAGTGAAGGAGATAACTAGTTATGGGGGATTTTTGGGTGACAAGCCTCCTGAAAATCCAAAACTACCGTGTTAGTCTGCTCTCACACTTGTTTGGATTTTCAGTGTGTGAGCTTCCAAGGATTAAAAAAAACCCCAAACAATAACATGTGGGTTTTGTTTGGTTTTGCTTTTTGTTTTATTTTGGAGTTTTTTGCATGTGTGGCTTTTTTGTGTGGTTTACTGACCTGGTAACATAAGATGTAAAATAAATTCCAATACTTCATTTGCAAATATCTGCAAAGTCCTGGCTTTGGGTTATAAATGAGCACTTAGCTCACTTATGCTGATAGGTTAAGCAATTAGACAGTCTAAAGCCATTATTTATTAAGATGAAACTGGCTTTAAAAAAAAAAGGTTGCGAAACCAATTCATATGCATTTGGAAAGTAAGATTGTTAATTTGAAAATTCTCTTATTTTTATAAGCAAGCATTTATTTTAAATTTTATGTCTTTTAGGTTCATAAGATGAAATCAACTTATGTGGATGGACTACGAACATGCATGAGAAAGGTAGAAATATAGAAAGTAGCCTGTAAAATCCTAAGACAATGTGAAGTAATTGCAGTGTTTACAATTTAAGAACTTTTGTAAATGGAAAATTATAAAGTGTTTCTTTTTGATTTCATAGTTATGATTGCAGTGAATGTTTATTACTGAGACTTACATTAAATAAAATTTAGCTGTGTGTCTTTTCCAAATTTTTTTACTTTACTTGATTACAGGGATTTCTTTCCTCTACATGGAATCAGACAGGAACTGTGACTGGCAGACTTTCAGCCAAACATCCTGTAAGTGACACTATTGGAAGATTTACATTTTAATAGAAATGAAAAATTAGTATTATATAAAATATGTAATATTTTAAACTCAGGAAACATTTGTTTTCATGCAAGTCTAGCACTTCCTCTATTGTGTCATTAAATGGTGGACAGAAAGAGCTTATTAAGTGGGTGTTTTACTCTAGAACATTTGTTCTTAGGAATACTTTCTGTTATCTCTGGATCAGAATTGACATTATTACCTGAAGTATAGGGGTAAAACTTTATAGGGGCATATTTGAATGCATTCTCTGACCTTGTTTCTTTTGGAGTTAGGAAGCATACTGACCTTTGGCTGTACAGACTGACAAGGTCTTTGCTTTCCCCCTCTGTGCCAGTATGTGCCTGCATGGATTAGAGTGCAAGACCTGGTGTGGGAGGAGACAGGGCTGCAGATCTTCAGGGGCTCAGCTCAAGACAAAGGCGGCGGCACAGGAAGAAAACTAGTGATTGCCTGCCTGGGCAAATTTTCAGTTTGGTTTAATCATGGCCTTTCTTAGCACAGACCTGGGCTCTGGCCCTGTGGGGGGAAGGGGAATAGATGCAGAATTAGGACTTGGCTCATGAAGGCTGGAGTGAAGCCATGAGGCCGCTGTCCTTTCAACTTGTGCCCAAAACCATTGTCTGTTCTTATCCATGCAGGTTTGGGTACTGCTTATCTGTCTATGCAGGTCCCAGTCTTAGCTTCACGGGTACAAATGGCATCAGGAGCTTTCTGCAGTTCTGAGAGAAAGGTCATGGTCTTCCACAGCTCTCTGGGGGAGCAGAGGTGTTGGACACGTTGGTTAAGTTGTGTCCACTTTGCATGGGTGGGCTCCTGCAGCTCCTGGCAAGCCCTGCCTGGAATGGTGACTTTCGAGTTCACGCAGAAACCTGTTTGGGAGGTTCTCACCCTCACCATACTCCTGACTTCCTTAGCTCTTCTTTCACTTGCCTTCACAGTTCCAATTTCATTTATATCTTCCTACCCCCATGGTACATATTTCTGTACAATTTGTCATCAAACAACTTATAGGAAGTGCTTGTGCTTTTTGCTGACTAAAAAACAGTGTTTAGGATTCTGAATTAACAACTGAATGGAGAAGTGTTACTGCTGCTCTCACTTCTCATGCACCCAGATGGCAGAAAGTGATGGGAGAGAATGGAAAAGATAGATGATCGTGAAGGTCACAGTTTGCTGAATTCTGTGATATGATGCACAGGCATTTCCAAGTCAGAGCTGAACAGCTGTCTTGAACAACTGCATACAACACAATTTGACCTTTGGCCCATCATGGTAAAAAATGGCATGTAATCTATTTTTTCTTAAAAGTTGTTTTTCTCCAAAATAATTCTACTAAAGTTAGCATCCTGGGTTGCCTAAGATTGGCTTTTCCTTTTACAGGAAAACATTGGCATGGCTTTTTTTTGTTTGAAATGTTTATGGAACTTATACCATCTGTTTCTGAATCATTTATTGATATAGAAGATATACTGCAGTGCCCAGTCACTTTGCTAAGTGCTAAAGGATTGGGAAGATTCTTGCCAGAAATCATAAATATTGAAGATATTTTTGCAGTTACTATGATATGTCAAATTTTGGCTGAATATTTGCTGAGGTAGTTTATTTTTAACAGTTTTAAAATGCTTTAAGAAGTGATTAAAACAAAAGATAAGTGTGAATCAGATACAGTGAGAATTCAAATAGAGAAAACATGCCATTTGCTGCAGTTGTTGTGAGAGCTGGGGTTCCAAACAAAGATTTCTTTATCATTTGTAAAGGTAATGGATCTATCTGTACTCTTTCCTTTAAGGCATTTAATGGAGTCCAGGAAGGATTTGCTTACAGGTTTAAGGGGAAATGACTAGACATTAGGTAGAGAACAGGATTTCTTTTTCAGATAAACTCTACTGTGATATTTCAGACAGATCCACATCTGATGTATGGATGATGTATTTTTTTGGCTTTATGTGGGTTTTTCTCAGTAGATAAGTTTATTCACATGAATTTTTATGACTTTTGTGTTGTAGCGACTTAGAGGGGGTTTCTTGGCAGAACTTCAGTGGTTCTCCATGGATTCATCTTTTTTAGTTTAACTGTGCACTCCTTTTCTCCTTGTTTAGTTCCGTCTTCTACAATGTGTGCTGTATAATTAATGTGTTTTTCACAAAGAACAAAGTATTGTTGTAGTACATTGTTAAGCAGAGACCATTTGATACTGTCATCTCCTGCTATAGCATTGTAGTTCTCTATTTGCCAGTCCATGAGAACTTGAGTATCTGAAACCTAAAAGTAAATATAAACCCTAAAATTCTTCAGTCAAGTAATTTTGTAAGATATCCACAGGCTAGTTATTTTTTCTATTCTGTGTTGGATTTCTTATGATTATTAGGGGAATTTAATTAGGTTTATTTGTATAAATATATTAGTCTTGTCTACATTAGGATACTCCTTTATTATATTGCTCATAAATAACTTTCCTACTAAGTATATTTATGACATTCATAAAAGCTTGTTTATGTTCTGCAAACCCACACTGAAATACCTCTTTCTAGCCTCTCATGTTTTAAAGCAAAAATAAGTCAAGACAGAAGTGGAAAAGCATAAAGCCAATTAAGATCAAGCCTCTTTCAGAATGAACAGAGAGAAATCCTAATTTGAGATATAAAGATTGCATAAAATTGGATGTTATAATTTGGTTTAAGATGTAAACTTCAGTGGTTGAATCAGATATTCTGTATTAAGGTTTCTTTCCTCCAGGCTTCTGCAGCAGAGAGAACTGAAATGCTGCTAATGAGTTTATGCTTCTCTACTTCAGAAGATGTTTGTATCATTAAACTAAAAAGCATAAAATGGTGGGCTTCAGGGGGCATTTCCTTCCTTTTCATAACAGAAAATTATGCTGCAGATAAATATAATTTTTTACCTTCTTGGAGCAAGTGGGAAAAAAATAAGAGCATTCCTATTTCTCCTCAGGAAAAATGCTTTTACAGATTGTCCAAAAAGGCAAAGAAAATTTAACCTGTCCGTCAGAGAAACATATTAGCCTTTGATTTGGACATCAGGAATGCAATTTGAAAAGGAAACTAATTAGGATATATTGAATGTTAACAAGCTTAAAGAAGGATCATAAAGAACCTGAAACACTGACTATGTCTCAGTCTCTTCAACAGATATAAGCAAGATTTTTCTAATGGGGAATGCGTGATAGAGAATTGCATTCTGGTTTATTAGAAAATGTAGTTTGCAAGTAGTGTTTGCAATGTGAATAATAAATTACCCATCTGGTTTCATTCTAATGAGAGAGACAATCCCTTGAAGTAGAGACCCCTCTGAGCAATTGCCATCAAAAATAACTCTTGTGTCAATTAACTTAGCAAACCAGTAATTCTGGTTATCCCTATTGTATCTGTACTACTTCCCTTCTGGGCTGGTTTTTGGAGTCAGCGGACTAATTTTCTCCAAGATAAAGTGGAAATGTAGTTTTAGCAAAGTATTAGGATCCTTTTTGTTCAGTGTGGATGAGATGCTGCCTGTCTGTCTCCTTTCATGGCATTCTCCCAGTAGGTTTTACATCCTTAGCATACCCACATGCACAGTCCTAGCAGGGTGGACTGACAGAATCTGCTACCAGAGCTATTGTGACAGTTCTCAAATTTCAGGCATTTTGTCCAAGGCCTCATTAAGGCTACAGGCTGATCTGTGATACTGCAAATGCTCTTTCTGAAAGTTTGAAGTCTGTAGTCACAATTGGATTCCAGCAGAAACAGGATGTTCTACAAAGTGTTTCAGTAGTGATGGGCAAATCTGCAGTGTCCTATTTTTCTCCTGTCCCTCTCCTTGGCAGCTTTTAGGAAGTTTGGCAGAGCTAATGCAGTGTGAAGAGCCAGATGTGAAGTCTGGGAGCAGGGATGTGATTGTATCTTCACCCTTCTACTCCCCGGAAATGAACCAATTACTTGTCTACTTTTGAAACTTCATTGTTAGGAATATAATTTTTGTAAATTTGTTTTCATACACCATCCAACTGAAAAGAATGTTTACTTTAAATGGATGGACAGTATGGGTCTTGCATTTGCATTGATTTTAGAGTGTGTTTTCAATTTTTTTCTTTAAATGTATGTTTATCGGAAAGCACTGAGTATAGTGACAGACACATTACAGGTTCATATAAAACATCTTGTCAAAAGTCATCTATAATGTCATGTAGGCTAAAAAAATTAATTTTAGGTAAGTGTGTTCAGATATTGGCTTCACTAAAATAATGGTAGATTGTCTTATGGCATGTCACATGACATGAAAATGTCTCTGTGTTTTCTTGGGCCCTAGAATCAAAGCAATATAGTGTTGTATTTTCTAGTCAGTAAAAACCACTGTCACTTGGGTGAGTTGATGTGCTGTTAGAGAAAGCCAGAGTTCACATCCCATTTGTCGAGGCTGGTCAGTGTTCTCTGAGCATCTCTTGCATCCAGAACATATTTTTGTGCCATGTTTCTTTTCTATATATTTATTTCAGTACTCTTGAGTCATATGGTGATTATGACTGCACTAATAGCACTAAAATGGCATGTCATTTTATGGTTGGTTTTTATATTTTTACAGTCTCTATTGTTGCTTTATCTTTTCAAAGTGTATCTTAGTGAAGGCTTTAGCATTTAAAGAAATTGTATTTACAGAGTTAGAGACAGAAGTTCTCTTGTTTCCTCTTTCTCACTCATCACAGTTTATGTTTCATGACAGGGAAATTTTACTTAACAATGAGTGAATGGGTATGTTGACAAGAGTTCAGTTCAGTTGCATTCAGGATGGAATTTTACACTACCTTAATATTACCATAGAATATTCTGAGGTATTAGTGTGACAACTACAGCATGGAAACTCACTGTTGGTCATATTATAACAGTCGTGCCTGATGCTCCAGAACATCATCGTGCTGATTTATTATCCAAATGCAGAAATAAGGTTTCTTCATTGTAGATCTTTGTTCTTTCAGCATCTTGAGTCCACAGTGGCCTTTTCTACTCTCTATGCAGGTCTTTGGCATTCTCTGTTGTAATGCTCCTCATTTGGATAAATTCACTTACCTCATGGTGGGTGTGGTATATCCAGTACAAGGACTACATTTTATAGCATGATTTGCCTAAGTAAAGCTTGGAGCATCATCTGGGCTATAATTCTGTAGGAACAAGAGCAGTTTAATCCTGTATGTAACTTCTCTTCTATTTGGGATTATTAATGTGTAGCCAGTATAAATCTGCTTCTATGCAGTAATAACATACATAATACTTGCATTTTATTTATGCAGGATAAGATAGTCTGTCGTTATTTCTTCTAAAAACTAAACATAAACACAGAAATAAACTGAGCAATTAAAATTGACAGCTCAAAAGTGGAAGATTCTATACAACTTGGAGTAATGTCAGCCAAAATATTTTTAGCACATTATGAAATATTGATTATGGAGGCTGAATTTCTCCTGCACTTTCCTCTGGTTTCTGGGAAAAAAAAAAAAAGGAATCCTCAGAGAAGCTTAAATTTGTAGAAATGGGAGAAAAAAATATTCCTCTAAAATTTTCCTGTGCTAGAGAGATGATGACACTGCATGTTTTCACTTGTTCATTAAAATTTGAAGATAATACATTTCAATACACTATGTATAAATTAAATTGTCAGTACTTAAGCATATACTTCTGTTGAGTGGGCTTGGTTAAAATAGTTGATTATGTGCTGTTTCATTTTATCCTTTGAATGGCTTTTGCCAGCAATATTTTGGGAATGCTGCAGATAAGAAGCCAACACTATGCCCTGGTCATGTTTTAGAAATCCATGTTGTGATACAGCTAGTGCTACTGCCAGGTCATTTCCTTTATAATGTGAGTGTGGCTGGAGCACATAGCAAACCAGAAACAAAATTAACATCATCTCTGCCAAAAACCATCTTGTTTTGATTAATGTAGCTTTCACTACCTTGCAAATTCAAAGATGTTTTAAAGTGATTATAGTAACATTTATTACTTGAAGTATTCTCTTATAGAAGTTAATCTATGCACTATGTTGTATCTCTTGGATTTTATTAAGTCTATTATTTTATTAAGCAATGTTAACATGGTGTTTTGGTTACAAGAAACAATTGATGCCATTCACTTGCAGTCTGTCACAATCTTTGTACTTCTACTGTTTATCCATTCACATTCAAGTCCTGGCTCAGCACTTTTCTTATGCCTGATATTGGCATGTGCAGCATCCCCTGATGTCTCCATTAGACACAGTCATTGTACCTCTGTAGGCTGGGGGGATTTAATGGAGCCCATGTCCTACTGAGGTAATTTTCACTGTCCTCATACATAAGACAGTTCCTCAGACTGAATCTTCGGAAATGTGCACAAACACATATGTAATCTTTATATTAAATATCTATATTAATATATTAAATGCCTATTTGTTATTAGGTTTTCTAATAAACCTACCTTTCTGATACCTTTTGTGAGTTGATTAAGATTTTACAAATTCTGCCTGAAGATTTTTTTGGTTTTCACATGAAGTACTCCATTAGTGGGAGTTTTAGATATACATCTTAGGAAATAATCAAAGCGTGGAGACTTATGTTTTGAGAGGGCAATTAAAATAAAAATCTCAGACACACAAATTATGTATGTTCTTGCAAATTCTAAAAAGTGAGAAGTGCTACTATATTCCTCTAATGTCTGAATTCCTTTTTGCAAGGACAAAATATAGTCTTATTTCAGAATTTTAATTTCAATCACTTTCATTATGTTTCAACATAACAGAAGTATGTAAATGGTTTATTTTGCTATACAGTGTTTTTCTACTGTATGATCTTTCACTTTGTATCTCAGCAAAAATTACTTCAAAAGGTCTGAGAGGCCTGACAAGACAAAAAATGAAGGGGACAGAAGTGAAGAATGATAAAAAGAGAATAGTTTATAGAAGATCAAAAGTTAGGTACATTAGAAGAAAATTCTTGTCTTGGATGGTCCAGTTTTCACACAGTAATGATTTTCCAAAGTTTTGTATTATGAAGAATTTCAGGAAAACTGAAATTTTTCAGTTTTTTCTGTCAGTGAGTGGAAAATTTGCCAATTCTCTGTTTCCTCAGCAACCTTTCATAAAACCTCAGGAAATTTCACACAGAGTTTTGGAGATGGATGTGCTCTCTCAAGTTCAGAACAACAGTGGAAAAACATAGTGGTTTGTATAAGAGTCACTGAAGATGAACCGAATAGGACACAGGTCATCATGCTGACTCCTCCGTGGCCTTGTCCTTAGTTCTCCCATACTGATGATCATCTGCTGGCTGTGGCTCTGAGGAACTCACAGTTAAGGATCACTTCTATCAAGTCAGATATTGTCCCTTCCAACTGTGACCAAAGACAGAGATACTGCTTATTCAGGTTTCCCTTAACGCCTTCAATCAGCCTGGGGTTCACAGCCTTTTAAGAGGAATTCCCTGCTAACATATCCTCCATAAACTCCTTAGTATGTGGAACAATCTTGTTTGAGATGCTAAATTTTACCCTTTTCGTAAAACAGCTGTTACATCTTTTCTTTAGACAGTAAATTCTTCCAGCCTGGACATCGTGTCATTTTTTGTCTGTTTAGAGGTCTGGTATTTGTACCTTTGGATAATATTCCCTTGACACTGTTTACTTTAAAGCTGTAATATGCAGCTAATCTTCAACTATACAATATTTGCTAGCTCCAACTGCCCCTGAAAGGGTTATCTCTATGCCTTAGCACTGTCTTTTTCACCAAAACCAAATTGTATCTCCTTGGACTTCATCCCAGAGTCTGAGCTTCCGGTATAAATGAACATTTTAAGAGGGCTAATATTCTGAGTGTAATTTTCATTCAGGAAAATGAAATAAGTAATAGAATTCCGTCAGTTTATATAAATGAAACAAAAGCAGTCTTTGTCTCTTGAAAGATGTGAAGAGCTGTGTCTATACAAACTCCCTTGCTTACTGTGCAAAGGTTAGCAACCTGTCAGTATGTAACCAAGAATCTGGGCTGAACCCATGATCTGGCAAAATAACTTGTCACAGAGCATGTCAAATCAATGTTAGGAAAATAAAATAATTTTTGTCATTTTAAAAATCACTCATTAAATCCTTTTTCATGTGCTGCTACATCATTATTCCCTGAGGTCATTGCCAGGTCTAAATTTCAAAGAACATGGCAGAAAGAGGATTAGTCACAGGAAATCAAACACACTATTCTTATGGCCAACTCTCTGAAGTAAAGAAGTCAGTAATTTCGCTTGCCCTTTTTTTCTTCCCTTGTATTCACTTTGAAAGCTGCTTAAGCTTGTGGGAAGGGAATGAATTGCTTTTAAATTTCCCACTTGTCTGAGACCTAAAACCTTGATAATTCTGTGCTGCTGGGTGAGGCAAGAAAGGAATGCGTTACCTTTGAATGATTGTTCTCTGCTGAAAAACGGTAGCTAGTACCAAAAGTGAAGAAATCCTTTACCAGAAGTTTGTGTGATTCTGTGGGTTTTGGCAGGAAAATTAGATGGCCTTAATTTTCAACAAGCCACTAGGTGGCAATTGCAGACAAGTCAAGATTTGCTTAGGAATGCATGTACACATCCATACCAGGCTGGCATTGCTATGGTGACCTTCTTCAATTCCCTATTTTCTCTATTTATTAAAATGCATGCTCTATTTTAAAAATTAGATCTTCAGACTGTCTTGAAATTGTGTTTCATACAGAAGTTGCAGGAATAACTTCTTATTCCTTTACAATTATAAATAAACGCTGCTGTGGGCAACAATTAAATGTGGCAATTTTCCAAAAGAGGAATCTGAAGAGGTTTGTTTTAATTATTTCTGGTGTGTAATTTCTTATGAGTGAGTTGCCTCTGACTTTGGAGAAGCCAGACAAACTGAGGGAATTCAATATTGTGAATGCCCTCAGGTTTCAAAGTTTTCTTGTTCTGCATTGCAAGAGTGCTCCTCTGGCAGGGTGCACTTTTCCTTGCCATTCTCCAGCAGCTTTGGCCTTTAACAACGGAGTGAGCAGAGGGTTGATGGTTAAGGAAGTAGCTCACTGACCCTGTGCTTACATTTCTTCTCAGATTTATTAAATGAACTGTGAGAGCACAATTTATCAATAGGTGCTATCTCATGTAGAGCAAGAAAAGAGAACAGAAAAAGGAGAGGAAAAAATTTCAAAGAAGCAAATAAATGAGGAAAAAAGCACTAAAAAAAAAGAGGAAAAAAAGAAACAGTCAGAAATATAGAATTTAAAGCTCAAAGGAGTTGTCATCTACCTAACTATTATCATTGTAATGAAGTCTGGTCTTACAGACCAAAGTCTTACTTCTGCTCCAAAAGTATTACAGTGAGAGTCATCAAACAGATGTCGTGGATTTAAAAGCTTACTTTGTGTTTCATTGTTTAGAGCTGAGTTCTTGTTCAAAGAGAATAGTTGTGGCCTAATTAATTTCATAAAATTTTTGGAGAGGAAGAGCTAAGAGAAACTCCAAAATTTTTGGACTTATAATGCTCCAGTTTTTGCTGGAGTGCTACATTTCATGAGATAAACTAAATTTTTGCTGCTCTGAACTTTTCAAATGGAAGAGAAAATCTGTGTTTTTCTCAAGTATGAGGAAATAATTGGTTTCCTGAAGCAACAGCTATTAGAGTAATTAAATCTAACAAGACCACAGTCCTAGTAAATATTCTTGCTTAAAAGAAATACAACTAGTTTTTGCTATTTGTTGTCATTGGTAGCCACAGTAAAACAATAATTAATTCCTTTATTTTGCTGTGGTGTTTGGCACTATGCCTCACTAACAGCAGGTGGATTGTTCACCACATCAAAGGATATGTACATGATGACTCCACCTGGTCTAAGTCCTTCCTTAGAGCTGTTTGGTCTAACTCCTTGCTGGTTTTAGCCATCCCTCATGACACACCCTTCCTATATAAATTTATGAATGGATACTCTTATATTAGCAGTAAGTTTTGTCTCCATTCTTATTTGTAAGAAAGACCTTAGAATAGTGCATGGAATTAGTCAGAACCAAATGTTCACAGAATAGTCTGCAGCCACATCTGTTCATTCCCATTTATTTTGGTAGCTGTTACATTGTTTTGTTCCCCTCCCTGCAGTTTGTAGGTCTTTAGACAGACATATTCCATAGATATTTAGAAATGTGGATCTGAACAGTTAGTAGATTAATGACCTATTTTCTATTTTAAAAAAAAGGGACTAGATGCATAGCTACATACATGGACATCTATTCTGAGAGTCGCTGGGATTGACTGAGGTTAATTGTTCAAAAAATAGCAATTTATGCTACTGAAAGTGTATATTGGGAGGAAGAGAGAGGTATGGGTTAGCTGAATCCATATAAAAAGCTGAACAACAAATTATAACACAGGAAATATGCTCCACAGCCCTACTTGACACAGAGTAAGAAATAATTAAAATGCACCACCAGCCTCTGTGATTAGGTGAAGTCTAAGTATATTGACTTCAAAGGTAATGTATCCAATATATATCTGCATACTATAACGCTTTGAAGGAACCAAAGTAACATACTGTTTTTTAACCTAGAAAGGAATACAAAATCAGTGGCAAATGTAGATGTAGAATTTTGGATACCAAAAATGGAAAGTTCAACGAAAGGTATAACTGGACTGAGATGAAACTCATCAAACTCTGAAACTGGAAATTTGTTTGGTTTTGATTGGTTTTGGTTTTCCTTGATAACTTTATTCTTGAATACAGTGAATTATTTTATGGATTAGAGCATCCTTTTTGCAAGGCTGAAGCTGTGTTTGTGAGGCTTTAGCAGAGGCATCATGAGTCCATTAGTTCTCTCTCCTTGCCAAAGTGCAGTCTGTCATTGCTTCTGAATGGCTCCTTGTACAGAAGCAACAGCTTCGCCTGAAACAACAGACAAAAGTAAAACGGCTTTTAATAGAGACATTTTCAAAATCAAGAAAACAGGTTTCTAGTTTTGTGCTAAAACATTAGAGTTAGGATACACCAGGATTGTCAGAGAGGATGGATTATAGTGGCAAAAAATGCAATTATGGAGGTAGTAGGAAAGAAATCAGCAGTCTGTTTTTCAACATGTACAGTTTTAATCTAGTGTTGCTAGTACGATTTTTTTTTTCTGCCATGCCTGCTTTTTTCCAGCGTGATGTCTTCTGAAGAGTTTAACTTAAAAACAGTGATCCAACAACTATCTAGATGCTGGGAAAATATGTCAAGTAACTGAAATTGTAGAAGAGGTGATGAACTGATGGAGTCCCAGGTCCCTGTTTGGCAGTTCCACTGCCAAAGAAAGGTGCCAGGGTTGGACACCCAGGAAGGAAACAGCCAGTCTGTGTTTATCATATCCAAAGTTACTTTAGTGTGGATGATATTCAGTGCTTTTTTTCCACTATATTAAATTTACCAAATTTAATCTGTAATCATTTAATACTTTTAGTGGAAGGGAAGGAAAAGGGCTTCAATGAGGACAAAATGGTGCAAAGGGTGCAGTTTTAATGGCAGGGTTTTCTCTGCTTTTTATCAGTCATGACTTGAGATTCAACCAGTGTACTTTATGTATATATATATTTCCTTAAAATTTGCTTGGGAATGAAACCAGAGTTGTTCTATGGCTTTCCACTGCTTCATACCATTGAAGACTTCAATTTTATCTCATTCAGAAATCCTGTGAAATAGAGAGAAGGCAATAGGTTGTCACTGGGATACAAAGCTTAATCAATTACAGTGATTGCCATAAAAACAGAATCATAGAATCACAAGATCATTCCATTTTATCAGGACTATTGGAAATTGTCTCATTCAATCTCCCTGCTCAAGGCAGTGTCCAGAAGAGCAGGTTTCTCAGGACCAAGTCTGACCATGTCTAGTCAGGATTTGAGTTATCAGTAAAGATGGAGGCATCACAACTTCTCTGGGCAGCCTGTTCCAGCATTTGACCAGTGGCACAGTAGAAAAATTTTTGCTATGTTTAAATGGAATTTTCTGTGACTGTTTCTGATTGCTGCTTTTTGTCCTGTCGTGGGGCATGAGAAGCTGGCTCCACCTCCTTTTCACCCTCCGACCAGGCATTCCGAGTAGAGGAGAATGATCATGTCTCTTAACCGGCTGGTGATGCATTCCTGATGCAGCCCAGGTGCTGTTGGCCTTCCTGTGTACAAAGGCTCATTGCTGGTTCTTGTTCAACTTGTTTTTCACCACGATCCACAGGTCCTTTTCTGCAAAGTTACTTTCCAGACTGTGGGCTCTGTGGGATCCTGATAGCCCATTTCTCTAGACTGCTGAGGTCCCTCTGAATCACTTATCTGACATACCAAGCGCTCCTTGGGGTTTTGGATTGCCTGCCATCTTGCTGAGGTTGCACTCAGTCCTGTTACCCAGGTCACTGATGGAGATGCTGGGCAGTATTTGCCACTGGGGTGCTCCACCAGTGACTGGCCTCCAGCTGCTCTTTGGGCCACCCACCAAAGCCCTTTGAACCCGGCAGTTCAGCCAGGTTTCAGTCACCTCACCATCCACTTAGCTAACTTGCACTTCATCAGCTTCTCTGAGGTTTTTATGAGCGATTGTTTTGAAAGCCTTGCTGGAGTCAAGGTAAACACCACCTGCTGTTCTCCCTGCACCTCCAGAGCTGGTCACTGTGTTGCAGGAGGCTGTCATTGGTTAAGCACAATTTCCCCTTTCTAAATCTGTGCTGACTACCCCAGGTCGTCTACTTGACTTTAATTTGTCTGCAGATGTTTTCTAGGGTTATTTGCTCCATCATCTTCCTGGGGACTGAGGAGAGGCTGATTAGCATGTGGTTTTCTGCATCTTCCTTCTTGCCTTCATGGAAAAAAGGAGTGTGACAGCTGCTTTCTTCCAGCATTCAGAAATCTCCCCTGATCTTTGGAGCCTTTCAAAAATAATTGAAACTGGGACCTTTGCTTCATCTGTCCTTCTGTTGATTGGAACCTCTGGAAATTACTTTTGGATTATGTTGTTGTTTTTTATATGTTTTAAAATATTTTTCTTTAAATAATGCTAGGGTCTTGTTAATCATCTACTAGAATAGCTTCATGTTTTTTTCCCCTCACTCAGAAACAATGAAGAGAAGTATTAATAGTTAACTTTCACAACCAGCTTTTCCATCACACTGTTTCAAGTATATTCCTTCTTGTCTGTGTGAGCATGACTTTTCAGAGAGAGCAATTTTGTTTCTCTGTAACTTCTAGCAAGATGTTGATGCCCTTTTCTAACAATAAGAGATAACCATCACATCTTCAATTGGATCTGTGAAGGTTTTTCAGAAATACTTGAAATAAATACATAAAAGCAAAAAACCAGGCTGTATTGTGTAGTCCAAGGTGGTAATAATAATTTACCAAAGCCACATTAATTTTCCACTTCTGATACAATGAGACAGTCACCTGACTCCAGCAGAGGAAAGAAGACTTCCCTTGTGAGATTGTCTCCTTATTTCTTTATTCTTTTAAACATGTAGAGTAAATTTATCTCATCAAATTTGATGATCTAAATCTTAGAATACATCACCCCCAGGGGAATCTTGGGACAACTTATAAGATTGTGCCTTATACAGATAGATTGAGCTACCCACTGGAGATTCCTGGCCTAGTGTGCTGGCTGTAGAGAGATTCTAGACAGCTAGTTTAGACCAATGACTTGCCTCAGGACATCTAAAATTAGATGAGAGGAATGTGTTAAACTATTCCAATAGCTTGAAGTCGAGCATTACAACTTTCATGTTTCTTGAGTTACCTCTTTTCTGAAGATTTATTGAAATTATGAGTTGTTAAGTAATTTACAAATGAAAGGACATTTTGCACTTGCAATGACTTATTAGTGTTTTCCAGAATTATTAGTAACAGTTTTTAAATTGCATGGAAAACAGACTTTGTGCATATGCTCTCAATGAAAACAAGATAGCAAATATAGTGATTTATTTTTACATTGTAGATAGATTTTGAAATACCTTTTTTTCCCCACTTTGTTTAGATTTTGAAGCTAATGAGATAAGGAACAATAATCAGTGAGAGTAACTATAAACAACTCTAACCTGTGCTCGAAGTTATCTGACTAAATACATCTCACAATACCAGTGCAGAGCCCAATGAAAAGTCTATACAATTCTCTCTACTATTAGAATGATTCTATAAGTCAGAATTAAAGTGTTGTGGGTTTTGGTTTGTTTGTTTGTTTGTTTTAATATGTGTAAAGTCAGGCTCTCACATTCATGTCCAGGTATATAATAAAGGACTTAGTTTACTGAAGTCTGAAGATCTACCATGGCCACTTAAATTGTATATTATTCATATGACCAAGCACTGATTCTCCCCAACTTGTTATCAGTGGAAATCAATAGTTGCCAATAGGAATGTTAGTTTTGTGCACAGATTAAATAATCACTTATTTCAAAATATGATTTGAAAATATCCATGACAATAAGCATTGCCACAACTGTATTTTTAAATGTTTCTAGAAGCTAAAGAATAAAATACTTAAGCTGACAAGCGTTTCTTCTGGGTCAAACTTTGTATTGATGGATTGAGAGCAGTATTCCTAGATTTTACCCATGCTGTGAAAATATTCTGTATATTATGGAGTAGTTTCCTATATCTCTCTCTGTATCTTGCTGTGGCAAGCTGTTCAACTTTAATACATTTAACTGTAGATATTTAAGGATGATACTAACACTAGAAATGATACTGTTCTGGTTTGAGGATTTTGATCTTTTACTTCTGCTTTAAATTTTAGTAGCTTTTGCTGTCTGATTACATCCCTCTTAAGTTTAAAATAACATTTTTTACTTCAAAATTGCATAGAAAATGATCATTCTGATTTGGAAATTATATAGCACTATTCCCACCCCCTGAATTCCCAGCATTGCATAACATTAGTGTGTTCATCTAATTCTTGAACCACTTGCAAATTAATTGCACGGATTCAAAAAACCAGAGCTTGATACAAGATTAGCTCTTGTCATGTGTAACCTTTCTAGATGAAGAGGCATAATGACACCACATAGAAGGGAGCTGCCCTATGTCTGTTTCGTGCTTTACTGGATCTTGAAAGAAAAATCTTCTACTATTCCTACTTCTGCATGTTGGTTGATAAACTTGGCTCTCACTGTTCATCTGGACTGATGTGCTGTAGTCAATAAAGAATTTCTTATTTATTTTGTCATGCATTTCAAAAAAGTGGGAGTAGATATTGGAAAAATTTCCAGTGGCTGAAGAATACTCTGTTCCCTTAGGCTTAAGGGAGGATTCACATGTATTCTTTTCTCAAAAGTAATGCACTGTATCTAAAAAATACAGGTTAAAATAAGAAGAAAATTATTTTTATTGAGTTACTAATTATCTTCCATGGTGCATCCAGAGATTAGGATTTGGAAAGGCCAGCACTGAGAAATCATTCTTAGGAGCTTCCAGTTTTCAAGGAAGAGTGAATATTCAAAAGTGATAGCAGAGTATGTGAAGATTCCTTTGAAACACAAAGTGGTTAATCTCATTTAATATATGGAAAAGACTTCTTGGTATTAATATCACTAATTCTCTTATGCTGGTTATAAACTGTTCATAAACATGTTTTCATAAACTTTCACTTACTAAGCCTTTTTATTTTTCCAATTTGTAGAACATTCAAGGTATCTCTAAACATCCAGTTAGAATTACAAAGAAACAGTACATAAAAGGTAAGCGGTGTTTTTACTAACAGAAAAAGGCAGTTTTATCTAATTATTTTACTGAGTTATTTCTCAAAGCAGACAAATAGCTCCATCATTAAAGAATAGAGTAGAAGATTGATGCTTAGTTATATATTATCATTTAAGCTAACTACTTTTGTGGATTGTTCCTGAAAAAAAATCTGTAATTTCAGCACTGATCTAATAATTACAAACTTTTGTTTGTTTGTTTCCCTCAGCTACCTCACTGTTTATTTTCCCAGATGAAGCTATGCATCTTAAATCCCCTAAATATCCTAGGGATGATCTGTGTGCATTTGGCTCATGAGGCTTTACCTGAGGAGATGTTAAACCTCAGTCATTTTAATCATACAACTAAACACCAATAGTTAGTCAGATGTGTTGTTTTTGTAAACAGAAAAGAATTTAAGGCAGGTGTTTCAGAGAGAATCAAAGTAAAGTCTAGAAAAGCATGAGCCAAGTGATAAAGAGAGAAACCCAAAATAGCAGTTTCAAGTGTTTTGGAAGATACACTTTCTTCCTTGAACGCCTGCAGCCACAGCTGGGCGATACTGCTCCTTGTGATGCTTGTTTCTCAGCTAAGGGCAGGCTTTGCCTTTTCACAGCTATTCATGTCCTGCTTTGGAAATAATACAGATCATAAAACAGAAGGCTAGGGAAGATAAAGCAAAATTTTGATGGTGGTTTTATTTTATCCACATGATTCATTTTTATAAGCATTTTTTAAAAGTTGCTATAAAAAACTCTGTGAGCAGGGGCCGTATAAACCTGAGGTGCCAGGAGTAACTGTGGCACGTGAAACTTCCTGGAAATTTTATTAATGGACCTATATAATAAGTGCTTCTCAAAAATGTATTTATAAGTTTTTCCTGTATCAAGACACACTTATTTTTTTCCAGCCTTTGACAGCTGTATGTTCTCAATATTATATCCCCTTACCACCTGTAACTCAGAATTTGGTTATTAACACATTACTGCAGCTTGTTCAAAGATAAGAAAATACTTTTTTTTTTAACTTCATTTTTCTAGACCCTTCTTTATGAATACCTGCTTTATTAAGTGATCTGTGAATAATGTTAGTTGTTCTAGATATTTGTTAGCCCATGTTTTGGGAAGGATTTGGATTTGAGAAAGAAAGTAAGCAAGGATGAGTGTGGTGGAGAAAAAGTTGTTCATAACTGGTATAGTGAAATAATTGTGATGGTGGCAGTTTGTGCTCTGCTGAGTTGCTTACATTCAATTTCTATGATGTTAGTTGTGTGTTTGGCATGTCCTCTGCAAATTCCTGTGGTTTGGAACATGGTCTTTTTGGACTAGTGTTTGGGATTTAAGTGTTTACCTCCTCTCTAGGAAAAGAAGAGGACGTAGTAACTATTTCCCCAAGAACATTGTTTGTTTCAAAAAAAGGATGTACATTTTTAGCAGCAGGTAAGATAGTATGTGTTGTTCTTCTCATACATATTAATATTTACGGTTCTGTCATCTCTTTTTTTCCCCTCTCCTTTGGATGACATATTTTATAGGGTTGTCAAGTCCCTTAGTATCAATTAATACTGTTATATGATGTGTACTCCTTAGTATGCTTGAGAAGTGGATGATATTTAAGCCTTGTCAGTAGAAACAAAGAGCTAATAAGATTAATTGGCACATGAAAATAATTAAGAAATCAGACACCTTGTGATCCATAGCTGGAACCTAACTTTTTCAAGATGAGCTTCTTACAGGCATTTGTCTTTTTTGAGCATGAGAAAATGATTGAACACTCCAGGCCTATGTTTTAATTTGTGGTAGTTTGCTTAAAATGCAGACATGTTTTTATTTTAGAGCAATAGATTAATTTTAACACTCCATTTTCTAGATTTTTCCCATATTGAGTTAAGGATCCTTGCTGACTTATCATCTGAACCAGAACTTTTGAAACTGTTCCAAGACCCTGAAATCACCGATATATTTTCCACACTGGCTTCTCAGTGGTAAATGTTGCATATTTTAATACTAATTAGACAAAATAGTAAGATCTATTCTATTACCGTATAATGACAACAAAAGACAGTATTTTGCTACAGTTTCTATTGTTAATACTGTTTTAACACCATGAATTCCTTTCTGTCTTTCTGAGCCTTTTCTTCTCCACTGTGGTCATTATCGTATATCAAAATGTTGCAATCCAACTGGCCAATATAAGCCCTGTGGCTAAAGCTGGTGCAATAATATAATTTGAACAGTGTTTGTTGATAACCTTCTCTGTGTATATTGTTCACCAATTCCGTTTAACAATCCAGAGCAGCAGTTAGATAGGTTATTCATCTGAAAAACTGCAGAACCAACTTTCCTCACTAAAAGTATAAGCATTTTTAAAATCTGCTTAGTTATCCAGTAGAAATATTTGAATCAAATTCCATATGCTCAACAAGCAGAGACTAGAGCTGATGGTATTCCTTTTGAACTAATAGGGTTTAATGCTTCAATATTGTGATGGATGACTTGGAAAAAGTGGTATTCCAGTAATTTAAAAATAATTATTTCTTATCTCCATATCCAGATTATTCTTTACTGTTTTCTTCAGCATTCAGACTGAAAGATTAACTATCAAAAAAAGGTAGAATATTAGTTACTTAGCTATTGAAGGTGTTTCTCATTGTTGTTCATATATAAAATCTCCTTTAAGGCTGGGACTCCCCTTGTATTCAAAAGAGCCTGAGCATTCAATAAGTGACAGGATAAATGTCAAGAAGCTTGCAGTTAGAACAGGTCAGAAAAAGACTGAATAAAATGCTGTAACAGAGCTGTTTCAACAGAGTGAACGCATGTAAATGTCATGCAGTGTTCTTATTTTCTCTTTGTTTCACTCTCTCTTTTATCTTTTTATCTCCATTTTTTTTGTTGGGAGATTGCTAGCTGAAAATGAAAGCAAAAATAAATATGATTGATCAAGCTCAATTCTTATCCTACAGTTTCTAAATACTTGCAGACGTAGCCTTCCTAACTACAGTATTTCCTACCCACTTCAATACTTCAGAGAATCTTAGAATCCTAGAATGGTTTGGGTTAGAAGAGATCTTAAAGACTATCTCATTCCAACCTCCTGCCACAGGCAGGAACATCTCCCACTAGACCAGGTTGCCAAAGCCCCATCCAAACTGGCCTTGAACACTGCTAGGGATGGGTCATGTTTTTTAATATGCTCTGAAGTCATACAAAGAACCAAAATGGAGCTCAAATTATAATTATCTTGCTACCAACAAGTGAATCAGTGCTTGAGGCATGTGCATTCTGGGAGAACACGACTCAAGACCACAAACATTCCAACAAATATATCTATGGAAAGATCACCTTTATTTTGGAATTGCTTAGAAGCTTCTATTGATACTATAATAAAATCTTAGCTCTAACATGATATCACTAGAACCTCGTGATGGAGTTAAATCCTTATTTTAGTTTGGTGGTTTATTGGAAATATATGCATGAAGATGAGTCAAATTTTGTCTCAACTCTGGGCACGGCTCCAGAACTACCATTCTATTCAGCAATCTCACAGCTCTTGGCAGCCGTCAACCTCTTACAGTTGCTACACAGTAACTTTAAATTTAATGAAATATTACAGGCAAATATTTTTATCAGACAGAATTGTCATGGTGTGTCTACAGAATCATTACATAATGACTCTACTGACTCTTAAGCTTCATGAATGCTAATGCTTGGAAGAAACTCTTCATTGAATCTATTATATGACTGTTATTAATCACGGACACATGAAGGGTGTGTTTAATTTCATTTAACCTTGGACATTTGTCATGTACTTGGAGAGATTCAATTGATCTGTTGTTGATGTCCCCTGTGTAATAAGATGAATTGCACCTTGAAAGTCACTTCTCACCACTGAGAATAAAGTAGGTCTGGGGTGGCCAGCTCAAATGTAGACATCTGTATTTGTTCTGACAAATTGAATTCCTCCTGTTGGATCAGTTCTTCATGAATTTACCTTGGAGTTTTGAATTTTGTCCTTAATTTCTTTAGCACCAAAGAGAAGAAATAAAACTACAGACTACAGAGATGCTTTCCCATTCCAGATTCTTATTCATCTCTTGTAGTCCACTACTGATAAAATCTTTAGGGCCAACAATTAGTTAATTGATTTTATTGTAGTTGGTTCCACTTCACTGGTAATAGAATGAGTTATGAGAAAAGCACAATAAACAACAAAGCTTTTATCTCTTCTTGGTCACCTGGTTTTCTCTGGGTCTTAATCCTGTCAAAGCTGTGCAAGTGATATACCAAGTGACAGGAAATGTTTGTTCTATTTGAAGGAATTGCATGTTGTTGTTATTTGTTTGTTATTTTCTAACATACTTTGGACAATTGGAAAACCTTGACAAAAAAAGGGTTTTTTTCTAAAACATCTATACAGAATGGATTGATTTGTGACATTCCCTCTCAAAAGGCATAGCATCTCAGCTTCTGAATGCATGCCAGTTGGTATCTTTTAGCAGGTTTGCTGTATCTAAAAATCCTTAGACTAGTGAATATTAAATCATAAATAGCCAGAATATATTACTGGACAGCAATCTGAGGCACACTCCTGAATCCAGCCAAGTTTTATACTAGTCTATTCACTTTTTTCCTAAGCTTCATGCCTTCTCCACTGAAATGTAACTCCATTCCTTAGCTGCCCTTCAGGCTAAAGCCTTCTGTCTGAAATCCAACCTTCTGAAAACCTTTACAGACTTTTATAGCATTTGGCAACAGATACACATGGTGGGGAGTTTCCGCAAAGAGATGAGCTCTACGAATTTCTGATTGAATTAAGATCTCTTATGTATAAAATCTTTCCGTTCCTAATTTGGTTAGGCATGCTGTACTGTGACTCAGCCTATCTCTGGGACCTTAGAGATGCATCTCTCTTGGACACCTCTTGGATCCATGTTTCTATTAAACATCATTCATATGGAATCTTCACTCTGGTCAACAGTGCAGGATAGAGGTGCATAAGTATGTGTCAGTCTAGATTATGTCTATACATTGTAATAAAAGGCTGAGTGGAGGTACTAACTTTCATGCTAAAATTCAGTGGTGTGTGCAACACCACACCCAACACATTAACCCAGCTGAGAGGCAACCTCTCAGCAAGGCTGGGCTGGGATCTTGTGCTCCTGTGGAGAGCTCAGGGACAGCTCAGTTCAGGAGTGACACAGCCTCCACTGCTCTGGGCTTCCCTGCACTGTGCTCATCTGTTTGCTGAAGATGGTTTTATAAGCATTGGGTGTTCTCTTTGGCAGAACTGTCTTGAAATTGCTGCTCATATAAAACTCGCAGAAGCTGCAGTTGACTACCACAGAAGCACAGAATGGTTTGGGTTGGAAGATCTAGTGCACCCCCTGGCCATGGACAGGGACATCTTCCACCAAACCAGGTTGCTCATCTCTGCCTTGTACAGACAAAATATATTTCTGTCATCTAACATAGCTACCCCTGCTGAAGCTAAGATGATAAAAATAGATTTTAATGTTCACTTGTATATGCTTAGTACTATTCCTGCTGTTCTCCTGTCTCTGTGGTGATGATCATCAGATATTACCAAAATTATCTTACGTTGTTTGCTGTCTCATGGCCTACATAGAGAAATCCTTAAAAGACCGGTCAACATGTGCTATGACAAGAGCACCAAGAAAGCTTTATGTTAATGGCATATCTGCTACTGAACACATGACAAAATTTCAAGGCTTGCCTAAACCTTTGAAAATTCATGACAGGGTGGATTCTAGCAACTTTAGCAACTTACAAGATCACCTTGTGTTATATTGCCTTGATGCCCTGTGACAGTTATAGCCCTTTTAAATCCAAATCATCATCCCAGTGCTGAAGGTGACGAGAGCTGTCCTGGCAGCTGTCTGACCAGCCAAGAGACCTGACTGCCATTGGACATCCAAATGACAACAGATCTCAGTGTGAAATTGCTCTCACTTCTTTAATGTAGCTTTTACACAATAAACGAAAACTAAGAAATTGTATTTAAAATGCTGTTGTTGGGCGTATTTTGAAATCACTTTCAAAGATAGATGATGAAAAATAATTTTCAGTCTTTTAGGTAGTCTGCAACTTCTTTCTTAATTAGAGGTGCAGTCATTACCAGTCTATTTCAAACTGTTCTTTTGTCACCCTTCTCAGTAGGTTGTTGTTCCTCACTCATAGTATATACTCATATTGACCATATTGGGTCAAAATCCAGGAAAAGTATCTTGATTTAGCTAAGCACTTAAGCACATCATAAATACGTGATTTCATCCTATTTGACTTATGCCTACTTTCCTGCCTGAGTGCTCTTTTGAACTGTGATAGTACTGTTTCATAGTGCCTATGACTCAAGCATTAAGCTATACTTAAAATATTTGGGTAAATCCTTTCCTCTGTTTCTTTAGGATCTGTCTTGGGGAACTGGAGATCCTCAGAACTAGTGACAAGTTGAGCTGCATCCAGCAGAGCATAGTGATACCCTTCATCAAGGGTCCTGAGGGCAGCCTGACCATGCAAATGCAACTAAATTTTATGGTTCTGAACTCTCTTAATCGTTTCAATCTTGGAGATGTTGTCACTGTGTTCCAATGTCAATTACAAACATCTCTGATAGGCAAATTATATGTATGTCCTGTATTTTAGGTTCTTGAATCTGAAATAGAACACAAAACCCATTGTTGGGTTGTCAAGATCTGTGTGCAGTGCCAAAGTGTGCATCTCAAAGGGTGAAAAAGGCTCTCTGTTGATTACAGAGCTATCTAAGAGAAGTTAATGAGAAATTCAATTCACAGAAGTTGCATTTGAAACTGCTCTTCTGAAAGCTGGAACAGAATGACAAGGACACCAGTGGTCCAGACTCCATACCTGCTAAATAGGTAGTGTTTTTTGAAAGAAAGCAAGCAGGACTAACTCTTTTCAAGCACAGCTTTTGTTTTATAGGAACTGGGTGCTTGGAAACCTCAGCTCAAGTTGCTAAATCTTAGAGTATTCAACTGTCTTCTCTCAGGAAAATACCATGTATGTATGTATGTATAACTTTGTATGTTGCAGCTGAGAGTCTGTTTAGCAAATACTGAATAGTTGAAATAATTGGATTTGTTTAGTCGAGAAAAGATAAGATTTCAGAAAAATAAGATAAAAATCTTCAAATATATAAAAAAGTTATTGCAGAGAGTGAGCTAAGCCTAGTGAATGGGCTCACAGTATTGTAAGAGATGTTTCTGTTAAGTCTTTTGAATACTACAGACAGATAAATATGGAGATGGGTTATCTATAAAGGCTGTGGAATTTCGATTACTGGAAAGAATGAGACAATTAGAGAGATATTTCAAAGGATAGCTGAGGCAATTTCTCAGTCTCTCTCACAACCATCTTTTTATGAAATTGTGATTTTATTGCAGATTGTTTAGAACACTCAGTTGATAAAGGGATTTCTTTATTTCAGTCTTATTTGGGAGATTATTAGTTTTTAGTTAGTGATTGTTTAATTCTGTTCGTTAATAGTAGCTATAGGGGCAAAAATGAAGTATTTATGGCTCTCACCTTAGTACTCTAAATAGAATAGTGAGTCCTTTCATGTTTGTTTTCCTTCTGAACTCAAATTTTTTTTGCTGTTTTCAAGTGGCTTGGGATTGATTGGTTTTGGGTTTGGGCTTTTTGTTTTGTTTTGTTGGAGTTTTTTGCACAGTAGTCCCATTTCTGTGTAATCTTGGAGAACAGCAACCTACCTTGTGGCCCCGCCATTAGTGTGCTTTAATTCCATGTGACTGGGAGGCAGAGCTGTGGATGTGAATCCCATCAGGGGAAGAGACAACTGAATTCCTGTCCCGCAGTAGCCAGGCAACAATTCCAGGGTGGTACCTCCTTCACCTTACACTAAGAAAAAGTCCACAAATTCAAACCTGGCAGCCAGAAGCTCTCAATGTGAATAATGATGCCATCCGATTACATTTCTCAGGAATCACAGAGGACATCAGATGCGCTCAGAGTGAGTCTGTGATGAGCATGTGCATGATGTAGAATTTTAGGAGCCAATTGAGCTATGAGGAGGGAAATGTTCCTGAGGCATCCAGAGAATTCAAGAACATCCAGGATTATGGGGCCACTTAATTGAGTAAAAGGGGTTGGGTTGCAGGTTTGGATAGAGGCATGCACATTAATTTCTTGAATAAATTCATCTAAGTGTCATAGTTCCTTATGGGATTGTCAGTATAGGTTTGTAAGAGATGGACTTCCAAAATAAATGTAGGCCAAAAAATAAACGCAGGTTTACTGCTCTAAGGTGGATATCATCCCAGTGGCCAAGGCACTAAAACTAAGTAGGTAGATGGAGCTTCAAGTGTCTGCTTCATGTTTTAGTGTGGAGAGAATTATGACTGGGTTATGACTTTACCTAGTGAGGGGTTCCTAAGGCACCCATTGGCAAGCACCAATGAAGTATTACAGACATGTTTGCCATCTCTGATCCTCTTTGTTTCTATTTAGATATGTTTGTCATAAATGGCCTAGCAGATTTATGAAACCATGTTGGCCTTTTTGAATTCTAACTTTGAATTAAGATGTTAAAATATGTAGGCTCTATATCCTCATAAACCAAGAGGTTCAAAGACCCTGTAAGTAGATTTGTTCCAAGTAGATTGAAGAGAAAGTCCAGAACTTCTATATTAAGAAATTTAGTTATTGGAATACCCAGGTGAGTTATAGTCTCTAGGAACAATATTAACATATGAAACAAAGAACGTTCTCTTGACCACATTATTTCTTTGAGATTTAATAATGTTTCTAGATTGCTGGTATTGATTTATCTTTTCATGGTAAATATACCTTTTCTTTAGATGATATTTGCTATTTCAGAAGAAGAGAAATTAAGAAAGGTATTTAGGAAATTGTTTGCAATATGCTCTCCTTGCAAACATAAATCTATTACTACTGTGAACTGTGTATTTTCATTTCTGTGAGAGCAAAAAGATAATTGTCCCTCTGCACAAACTTTTCATGTAGTGATAAATTACCTGGGTATTTTATGTCATATATTCTGTGTTATAGATTGCCTGTTGAGCCAGTGTAGATCCATTGTAATGATGTCCAAGTTGGTCTGTCCCTCCGAAAAATGACTTTATAGATAAAACAGTTGTGGGTTAGTGTTTTAACTTTTGTACTCTTTCAGTTTAAAGGTCACAGAATATGAATCAGACAACATACAAAAAGTTTGCCCATATTCAAAGAGTTTTCCTTATATTCTGCAGAAAATATAAAAAGAATATAAATAATAGAGAAATTTAAATAATCTCTATTAAAAATACTTATGTAGTAGAGGAGTATCTCTGATACAGTTCAATATACAGATGTATTTGTGTATTAAAAGATAATTACCTGAATAATCTGGTAAGTGCTGCCATTCCACTCTGAAAACAGGCATTCTCTTTAAAGTATTAATTTCAACCTCTGAACTGTAATTTAAGCTGTGAACATTAGCTGGTGTTGGTGAATTAAAGTAACAAGGTAATTAGTGGATACTCTTTAAGGGTGATATTTACTCTGATTATACCAATGAAAGGACGATTTGTGACAGTTGTGTACAATGCTTACACTCATGGCAGCGTTTGAAAGGAGGCTGGAGAACCTGATAGTGGTTTAGATACTCCTGTTTCACATGGGGATCTGAGTTTTGTAAAATCCAAACCACAAAATACTCCCTTCTCTCTCATCTGTCATCTGTTTCCTCCTGTTCATACTATTAGTTCTTTTGTGTGATGATGGAGAAGAGCATGAACACATGTGCTTTGTCCAGGTATTGAATTTACCTCCTAGTAAGTACTGGACATGAAAATCATTCACCTGAGTCTGTGTGGCTTTCAGAGACTTAAGAAAAAATGGCAGCAGATAAGAGAAAATGTCTTGTTATTTCTTTGTAGCAATTGGAGGTTATCTAAAATATGGAAATGTGTAACTATTGCGGCTTTCTAAAGGATTTATAAATTCTTTACCACTAATCATTTTCAAAAAACATTTCTTTCAATTTTTATAGTAGGGGATTGGTTAGCTGGTGCTTTAAGGGTCTTTAGCTTACACTTTCCTTGCCAGAATCAGAGGAACCAAACACTTAACTTCCAATAATCTTGGGAGCTGCAGACTGCTTATAAAATGTTCTAAACAAAAAAGTCCATCTTTCCTCAGTTGCTGTTTATGTGGGATCATGGTAGTATCTGTTGTGAATTGTTTTGTTAAGAGATTGACACGTTTATTTTGGAAATTACTTGAGTAAAAGCCTAGAGAGAAACAAAACACAGAACTCCTTGGGTTTAGCATACTGAAAGGAGAAAAGGGTTTGTGGTTTTGTGTTTTGTTTTTTTTTTGTTTGGTTGGTTTTGGTTTTTTAAGATAAGTTCAACCAGATTTGAATAAAAAGACGACAGTGCAGAAAGAGTTGTTTCATTCTTTGCAGAGTGTCTTCCTCCAGGAAGTGTGAAGTTTTATTTCTTTACCACCTGCCACGCAGGGGACTCAAGGAACTGATTATATCTAATAATGGCAAGGTGATCCAAACTGTTGTACGCTGGCAGTTCCTCCAGTATGAACTATGTCAAAATAGGGACTCTTGTTTTTGCAGCCGCTTGGCAATTCAGGATACTTCCTGACAATAGCTCTATTTGTTGATACCCTGCTGAGTTCTGAAGAACACAGGAAATAAGCAGGAATATTTTGGATATTCCTGAAATTAATCAAAATAATCCCTCGTGGGCTGAATTATACAAAAAGATACTGTGTCTGTTTGAAAAAGATAAGGTCAAGTACAAGTTTGCACAAATACTTGATTGTAGGCTGACTAAATCTATATATACCTGCCCATACCTGTTTTATACAACTTTGTTTCAAATACATTCTTTGAATCAAATAGATTAAAGATTCATCCTCAGCAAAATAGTCTTTTAGGTTGCTTCCCATAAATGTATGGTATAACAAGCTTGGAATTCATTAAGCTGCCTACTCAAATAGCAAGAGCAAAGGCCAGTTAATCAGGGATGAGATAAACAGACTTCTGAGAAGTGAAAAGCACATCTATAGCTAAATGGTTTTTAAACAGATATGAATATTTGTCCTTCTGTATTAATTTTACGAAAATATTATCAACAAGCTCTTGAAAGAGTCATTATTAATCAAGAGATGTCACCTGGATGTTTGTTAGGTGATTATGGAATAATTAACTAATCATGCTTATTCAGATGGATTTCCACGGAGGAGACAGAAAGAGCTTTAGCTCTCCTCCCATCTCCTTTAGCAGACATAGTCACACGGTGCAGCCATGGGGTTACACAAGTCCCTCTCCTCCATGCAGAGATCTCTTACTTTTTTTCTTTGTCTAAAGAATGATCTATACCAGTTTAGGAGTCTTAGAGCTCCATCTTTGTCTAAACGTATTTTTTAGGTAGTCCAGGCTATTTCATACACTTCTAATCAGATGTAACGACATGTGGTCTCTGAAGTTTGTTTCTCCACTTTTTATAAGCTTCATGTCAAGTCTAAAATGAAATTGAGTTAATTAATTTCATATCATCCACTGCAAAATGGCAGTATCTTTGTTTTTTGAAGTTGCAATGAACGAGATATTCCATGCTGTTGAGCACATATAACATGGTGAAACTGTTTTGCAGGATTGAGAGAAATTAGACATGGGCCTGTTCTTCACTGTGCAGTATTTAGAGTTACTTCTAGAATCCTGCCTTTGAAGGGAGCAAAGTCCTCCTGTCTATTACACTCCTCAAATAAGTGTAACTGAGTATCTCTGCTGAGGTCTCTGTTTAGAAATGTATGACCCTGTTGTGATCTTTCAGCTCTGAAGTTGGGCTGTGTAACGCAGTCAGTATTGATTAACTCTAAGTCTGGTGGTCCTAAACTCAGAGCTGCCCTCTAGGAGTTTCACTAAGGGTTAATATAACATTGCTTTCATTATCATTGGATTAGCTGGGTTTGTAACCCTATTACAATTTTTAGTTAGTTTCAAGGCTTCTACTTATTTTTCTTTTGTGAAATAGGTTCTGAAGAAGCAGTTTTTGCAGTATGTGTGTCATTTCTATTCTGGTCAATATCTAAAATATCTCTCATTTTGTATCTTTCATCTTTCTTTATGCAAAGTGTTACTGATAAAAAGTGCAGAATCAATAATTTCTTCCCTACACAGAGTTCGGAGAGAGACCTGATTTCAGTTTAAATGGGAAGGCACGCTCCTTCAAATCAAGTGACATTGAGGGGCTGGTACTCTGTTCAGATACTACTCATTATGAATCTGGTGTTTAATAACACCTTGTTTGGCAAAATAGTTGGGAGTGAGGCTGTATCACCAGCAGCTCTTGCACATGTATCAGATGCAGATTTCTGAGGATTGTTCTTGAGAATTTTTTTAAACCTGAGGTGTCCTACAGTTTAAGTTTGAATTCCTGTGAGAATGAACGTGTTCTCCTGGAGTAGGAAAAGGTGCTGGCAAGGTGACAGCAGTTATTAAGAAAGAGAGAAGCATTCATGAAAGAAACTCTAGGAAAAAGTAAGGCAGGATCTCTGACACTGCCGGTTAGTGCTTTGTGCTTGGTAAGAGTATGCCTGGTCTTACACAGGAGTTAAAGACTAGAAGAACCTTTTTGTTCATAATATTGTTGCAGGTGACAGTGTCATAAACTTTCTTTCATTGATTGATAGGGTCTCAGAAGAAGTTTTAACCTACATAATGCTATTGAAGACCTGTTGAATAACCCATTCCTCTCCTGGCTAGAAAATACCTTTTATTTCCTACCTGATATTTATTCCTACAATTTACATACCCAAATTATTCTTGCCAATGCTGCCCATTAACTTTATTCCCTCTTTGCCCCCTAGTGTGTTCTTTATAGAAATACAATCGACAGTGTTCTCAACCCTCATTCTTTAAGGAAACAAGACAGGCCTTCTTAGACTATTTGTCATCAAAATACCGTAATAAATTAGTATTAGGAGAAGCTAGTTATGACTACATGTAATTCTGTGTATGTTGATCTGTATTTCTTCTTAGCAAAGAAAACAAGCCTCAGTGGCTGTTTTCTCTAAACTGCTTCAGTTCTCAAGGTCAGCTTTGCTGTCTGGCTCTGAAAGCTCTGCACCAGAGCACAATCTCAGAAATACTTGTATTATGATTCAGAAACTTAACTAAATTGTGGCACAGCCGTAAAACTGAGCCAGCACAATGATGAATAAAAAGCAAAATACTGACCCGAAAGGCTACATGTATTTTAATAAAATGAATGCCAGGATGCCAGTGATCTGGGGTGGTAACTTTGCCCCTATCATGGACATGGCTCTGGACCAAACAGTTCCTGGGCACAGTTTCTAAATTAGTGTGGGTCAGGCATCATTTCAACCAGACTACTGGATGCAGCACCATGTTTGGATGGTAAGAGAGTTAAACTATGGCTCTGTACTCCTGTTTTCCAGTTAGCCCAAGTGGTGCAGAATATTTATGGGCAGGTTTTATTTCTTAATGTTGACGTAATCAGTGTCTTCTTTCACATCGTTGATTTTTTTTTTCTCCTCTAATCAGTATTCTGGTAACCTACCACAATCAAATTCATGTTTCTTGAACATGGTGATCTAATTATATTAACTACTTCAGATAAAAATCTCATCAGTGTGTTGTACAGGATTACTAATATTGTCCTACCATTGGAAATACATCCTGAAATTACATGTTTTTCCACAGACAAACCACACTGTTTCCTAGTGGTTCCATGGTCAATTATTACATCTTTTATCTGTTTCTAATTATTAATCCCCTACTTTATAGAAAAATTCTATTCTTAAATAATTCTTATTTGCAACTGAAATAGGTTGCAGAAAAGCAATAATACTTATTATTCTTTAGACTCTTTGAAGCAGTTTATTTGCTGGATATGTTCAGCCTGGAGAAGAGAAGGATTCAAGGAGCCCTCATTGTGGCCTTTCAGGACGTGAAGGGAACTAATCAAAAAGAGGGAGAGCAACGTTTTACACAGAACATGAATGGGTTTAAACTACAAGAGAGGAGATTTAGATTAGATGTTAGGAAGAGGTTCTTTCCGCAGAGGGTAATGAAGCACTGGCACAGGTTCCCAGAGAAGCTGTGGATGCCCCATCCCTGGGAGTGTTCAAGGCCAGGTTGGATGGGGCTCTGAACAATCTGGTCTAGTGGAAGGTGTCCCTGTCCATGGCAGCAGGGCTGGAATGAGGTGATCTTTATGGTCCCTTCCAACCCAAACCATTCTGTGATTCTATGAAAATAATTACTGTAAATGCTGAAAAAAGGGAGGATGTTTGGTTTGCCTTCTCAGAATCAGAGTTTTAAAACATTTTAATCTCCAAGTTCAACACCTCATGGTTGTTGGTGTAGAATATTTTAACAGTATTACTTTTGCAGCAAAGCAATTTCTATCTGTTTTGAAAGCTCACTTGCTATGGTTGATATTAATGAAATTTAACACTTGTCTTACTTTGCACTCTGACAGACTGTCTGTATGGCAGCTTATGGAAATTTCACCTTGTAGTTTACAGTCTCTTGGAGAAGTGCAGCTGTGACATTAGTTTAGGCTGGCAGATAATAAGGCAGAGGGAATAAAGTCTTCAGGAAGCCTAATGACTTTTGTTTTTAGAAGAGCCTAACAACAGCCTTAAATAAACCAGGTAGTTAACTAGCAGTTCAACCAGACAGCTTAATTTTATGTCACATTGGTAGCTTATTATTCTTGTCCATTAAATGCTTTTTTAGCTTTCTAGAACAAATGAAAAATAAAGTTTTAGAATTGCCACCACCACAACTAACAGGGAATCTGTAGTCTTCTCCTTCTAGAGCAACTTTGTTAAAATGCTCCATTTTATGAGTACACTCAATAAAATGTTTCCTTTTGTTTCATTTAACTCAACTTCAACTTTAGTGTTAAGCTTGATGAAATGAAGAATGTTAAGGGAATTCAATCTTCACTATTACTTTTGCCTTTAATTCACTGTTGATCTTAAGCATAATACAAACTGAAGCTGGAAGAGGTGGTTTTAGTCAAGATTGAAAGAGATGGGATATGAAGTATCTCAGCCCTCTCTGCAGAATCCATTTGTTCAAGACCCCTATATATATCATGACTGATTTCTTCCTTTTTTGACTGCCCTTCCAATCCAAGATGTTTCAAAGTTTGTCTCTTGTTTGTAGTTCTGAACTGTGTGGTTGCCTTTTATTGTAGTGTAATATCTCTCCTCTTCCCCTGCTTCTTTTTCCTGAGCAAACAATATTATAGCTCCAGATTTTGTTCCGTGTAGTATCTGAGATGACATGACATCATCTTTTGATTATATATTAAGAACTCTGTTCTTTCTGTTTCACTTTTCTGGTATTTGTCTAAAGACTGCTTGGAAAGTCTATCCGTTTCTTTATGAGACTTCTAACAGGTCTTTCAGTGATGGGGTCACTGTTGATGCTCACACCTGAAGATGGGAGTTAGTTACCCTAACTTCTTTCTATCTCTGCTTGTAGACCCAAAGACCCTAAAATGAGACTACTCTCTAGTTAATGATTCCTTCAGCAATCACATGACTTATAAATAAATATCACTTGTCTGTGTAATTCACTATGTAAGAGGGACCACGTGTGTGAGAAGAAAGCCCCTTTTTGTTGTTGTTCCTGCAGGAGTGAAGGAGAGAAAAGGTGAAGGTTGCAGGGTCAGATGTGCTCTTTCAAGCATCCTTATCAATGTCAGGGACTTTTTGTTCTAACAGGCAGATGTCCAGAATTGTGCACATTTAAAGAAAAGTCTGTAAGTGACCTTTTTTGTCAAGAGCACTGAAAATAAGTACTATCTAATTTGTCTCTTTAGTAGCTGATATCTGTGACAGCAGCATGTAGGTAAATATCTTAATAAAGATAATGGATCACTTTACTCCCAAATTAATCTTTCCACAAATTTTTACTGATGATAGATGTAATTTATGACATGACCTTGATGCAATTTCTTTATCTGCTTCCCTGCTACTTTAAAAGGTAACAACAGACTACTTCTGGCCCTCAGAGCAAACTGCAAAGACATGTCTTTATCTTCTGTAAAATACATAAAAGCTAGATATCATGCTTTTTAAAAGGAGGTTAAGAGCTAATGTAATAAATCTTCATGCAATGAGCTGTAGAGGCTACTCAGACAAAATAAATGATTTTATGATTAACTACTGGAAGAATTTTAAAATCCTAAAGCATTTCTGGATTATTGCAAAAGTGTTTTATAGGGGTTATAAAGCTTTTCCTGGTGCTGAGAAATAAAATAAATAAACCCAGTTTGGTAGGGTGGCATACAAGAAAGGGAAAAGAGTCAGTGCTGGCTGTAGTCTAGTAAGGATGACATCAAACCGACAGTGCTGTAGTCTTTCATTCAGAGAAGTTGAACACAACTAAAAGCTTTTAGAAAAACCTCTAAACTAAATGAAACATGAAGTTAAACTCCTAAATGGGAGGTTGTTGCCTTCTCCACTCTGTGTTTAAGTACATGACCCCTATATTTACATGGGAGATCCATGCCAGAGATTCTCCAACATATGCTATGGCCACTGGAAGACAACTCTGCCTCTCCCAGTGCCAGGGTGAAAGTAAATATACATGGGGTGGGGACCCTTTGTATTACCCTTTAGATAATGAGGAGGAGATGTGAGGGATCTGGTGTACTATTTAATGTATCCCAATACCATAATGTGTTGACTCATTTATTTCTGCATATACTTGGGTGAGGAGTTTCTTTGTGTTATTCCATAACCTTGTATCACACTTATGCAAACCAGATCATGACAAAAATGCAAACACAAGCATTTGACATAATGTCTGACTAAGACATGAGGCATGTTTAGAAGTGACATAGATTAAAAAATACAAGAAAAAATTAATATATACTTAGGTTACATCAGAACGGTTTACCTTTCTGTTAGCTGTTGACCTGCTATTTCCCTTCTGACAAAGTGTTACTCTTCATTTTAGTCTTTGTAGATGTCACAGGATCACAAAACCCTAGAACGGTTTGGGTTGGGAGGGACCCTAAAGACCATCTAGTTCCAACCCCCTGCCATGGGCTAGACCAGGTGTCTCAGAGCTCCATGCGGCCTGGCCTTGAACACCTACAAGGAATGAGGAGTCCACAGCTTCTCTGGGCAACATAGAGATTTCTTTCCTAATTTTGGAAAAGTATCTTAACTGTATTTGCACTCTTCTGGGCAGCCTGGACAAATTTTATTTTTCATCTTGCTGTCTCTATGCTCTTATCAGGAAGACAATCTCACTCTTTTTTGTTTAGGACATAGCTGTGTAAATGCCTCATAGTTATAGAAGGCACATACATGTGGTGGTGTGTTTTTTTCACTGGATGTTCTGTATCAAACCCTGCACATTACATCCCTTTTTGATAAAAACATTTAGATGGGCTAATTACATGTATCTTTAGTCTGGTTCTTGGTCAACACATGAGGCAAAAGTAGTGATCTATTTTGATACGACAGTGTATTCAGGGAAACTGTTTCCCAACCTCTTCCTTTTCTGTATTTTGTAACAGAGATTAGCCAGGCAAAAGTAATTCCAAGCTCGCTTCTGCATATTACCTTACAAATGTCTGAGACAGCCTATGCCTGAACCTTGTCAGCATTTTCCATGACTCAGGGAATAGCAGCTTTCAAAAAAGTTCTTTATTCTTGTGTATTGCATTAGCAGTGACTGAACTGGGTTATGTGTAGCCAATCTTTTCCATATGTTTAGGATGCTTGCATACATTGTGGTAGATATTCTGCTTGCCTTGGGCATAATAAGGCCTGTGGAACAAGTGAGCTTTCAGAGTTTGCCTCCTACATGGTCTACCCAATGGTGATACTGCTGTAAAACTGAGCTCTTCAAAAACTAGCACTTGTCACTAATTACATAGATTTTCTGTACCTGTTTCATATGCCAACCCAAAGTTTCAGGCACAAACTTAGAAAATATAAAACCCTCATCTGCTGTTAAACAGCAACAGGTGATTGAAAATGAGAGATTTATATAGTTCACTGATGAAAATAAAAAAAAAGCTGTAAAAGCAGTCAGATGAACGAATGTGTATTCACTCAGACATTCACTCATTTATTGGACATTAATGACCACATATAAAATGAATTTAATGGCACTCCATCTCATTTCCCACATCAACAACTCACAGCTAGCACTTGGATTAACTGGCAGATGCAAGAGAGCAGCCAAGAGTTTGTGGCTATTATGACTGAGCTTAGCTTGGCTGGAATGAAATGCAGATCAAGGCAATGCATGTCTGCCAGATATTGTGTTTGAGAAGTTTGTTCTGCCTTTTCCTGTGCATAAACAGTCGACTTCCGTCACCAAACAGCTTTTCCCAGAAATTCTGAAATGTCTTATCTCATTCTTTTAAGACTTATTTCCTCCTATTTCTACCTGTTCTCAAAGTTTTATTTTGGCATTGCTCAAACTTTATGCCCTGTGGCCTCTTTGATTTTTTTTAATTTTTTGTGTGTGTGTGTGTGTGTGTTCATATCCTTTATGCTATATGCACTCATTTCTGTATACTAAAATTTGTGCTAATTTTTTTAATATTCTGTGCAGGTTAAATCCATTCAGATCTCTGCTCTGAATGTGTTATTCCACTTTATACTTAAGCTTTTTAAAAATTACAAATATGATTGCTATATTTTTCTCATGCATGAGGAAATTTGGTATTCATATATTTTAAAGACTTGAGACTTAATTCAGTAGAAACTCTTTGAAATATCCATTACCTCATTAATATTGAAAACATACAGTGAATTTTGGAGAAATTATGAAAATATTTGAGATATTTGCTTTGAAAAAGTAGTAAATTGCACATGCTTCTTTTTATTTCATATCTGCCCTTCATTTCTTAATAATAATTTGATGTTATCCTTCTTCACTGTTTGCTAGAAAATTTTTCTCTGTTTTTTTATCCCTCTCGGATTAAGTTAGCTATTCTCTTCTAGGCATACATCCCAGTTCTTAGTAGAATCACCTTTTTAAAGACTTGGTATATCTCTACTCTCACAATTTTTTATTAGTTTTTCTACCATTTGTGGCTTTAAGTTGTTTTGCTGTCCTCGCAGACCTTTCCAAATTGTTGAGCTCTGCTAACTCCTTCCCAGGATAATGAGATCTGCTTCCTTGAATGTGTCTTCCAGCACTGAAATCTGTTCTTTTTTCTACCTAGTAGATGTCTATCAAATGAAATGCTATAAAGCAAAGTGCTATAAAGCCAAGTACTTGCAGGGCAGTGCTAAACAAAGCAAGGTAAAGGACATACAAATCAGAGATGTGGAAATAACCTGAGACAAGTGTGCAGGCAAGGATAGGAATGTAGAAGGTGAAATATTACACATTTGGAGATTCAAAGATGGTGAAAATATTGATTATGGTTGGAACTTTTCCCAGCATATTTGAGAGCAATTAATGAGAACAATGTCATAAAATGGAAAAATACACTTAATGCTAGAACTGGTAACTACGTATTTATTTCCTGCAGGACTTCAGGAATTGTGCTCTTTCCAGAACAAAATCTGAAGCAAATTCTTTTCCTTTTGAGCTTTTTTTCCCACGTCAATTTCTATAACATTGCATTAACATTCTTCTTCTTCCTGCAGCTGAATATACAGTGCTGGGTGAGCTGGAGTCACTGCCTCAGTGTCACTGCCCAGCAACTAGGATTGCATTATGCCCATTCACCTTCCTTTTTCAGATTCAAATTTATTCCAAAAAATGCATCTCCACTAAAGGTCTATTTTACATCCTACCACAATTCAGCCCTGAGTATTTTCGTGCACTGGATGTCTTGCTTAAAAATTTATTATACAAGTAAGCAGATAGGAATGTCTTCTTTTCAACATCATGGTGTTCCATGATGAATCCAAAGCCAAAAGAAAAATTTTATCTTGAAATAGATTTTCACAGTACCCATTTGAAATAAACACTTAAAAAAAATTAAAATCTTTTGTAGAGGAAACAGGATGAAGCACAAAGCCCACTGGGGATTTCTAACATGGCTGCTGCAATTCTGAGAAACTGCACACCTCCCCTTCAATTTTGTTATTCAAAGGAATAAATAGCCTTCAACTCAAACTGCAGGAATACCACTCTGTATTACAGAAGGAATCAAACATTTGGGTAGAAACCAATCATTGTCAATACAAACAGGAAAAAAAGCATTTATTAGGAAAAATAATGAATAGTTTTGATTAATGACTTCTGTTTGCTCAAGCAGTTTTGATTTATATGGCAATTTCATACTTTATTATTATGCGTTCTTGTGTGTGGTACATAAATTTGCAAATACTCAGGTTGATAGATGTAATGCCTCTCTGCCCTGTGCTCACATGTTCCACTGGCACACTAGGAGGTGTTAACTGACCATTTTAGCTTTAACCCTATGTTAAAAAATATTGGACATAAAGCTCTGAATTTTTAATTTCTTCCCAGTGTTTCATGTTTAACCACAGACCAGGAAATGCAGAGTGACTATTGGGTTGCCATGATTACATGATGCATGTACATCTGCACTGATAATTGTGTTAGGCAAGGTTCTATTGTGATTGCTGACACTGCCAGCCATGATTACAGCAATAAGACTATTCCTGCTTTTGCCAGTCAGCCGTTTCAAGTTGAAGTTTGGATAATGCAAAATCATCCTCGAAATCTTAGCAGTGGCTCTGTGCACATAATCGACTTCTAGTGTCATCTTTCACTGTTAAAATTTCTCAAGAACCACCATTCCCTCCCAGCAAGTCTCACTTTGTGTCTTCCTCAGTACCATGATCTGAGAATTATGTATGTTCCTCTACAGGTCTCCAGGACTCCTTACCCACTGTGTTCTTTCTGTTGTAGCCCTTCTTTTTCAGAGAAGTGAGCAGCTGACATTTCTGCTACCTCTCAGTTGTCTTTACCCTCTGACTTCAGCAAATCCGCAAGTAAACTCTGTTGCTGTTTTCTTCTCTCTTGCCTTCTCCAGCCCTCTAGTTCAAATTATGCAGTCTTAGGAAAGCAGTGTAACATTTTGTATGGTTTCCCTAGTTTCAGCATTCTTCAATCTTGGTTCTACATCTCAGAAAGGTCCTCAGGTAAGATTTGCTCTCTTACCAGATTCTGTTTTCTCTCCTGGTTCTGGATAGGTGCTTTCTGAAGTGTCTCTGTAACTTTCTGCCAGATTCTTCAGGAAATTCTTGCAGTCTTTCTGCTGGAGATTGTTTCAGGAAATCCTTAATGATGTCTAGCTTCCTAATTCTGCACTTATTAGCTCCAATTGCCCCTTTGTCCTCTTAACTCAGGTACAATTGGGAATCTCAACCTTCTTTATTCAAAGGATCCATGAACTTTTGACCTGCAGAACTAAGAAAGTAAATTATAAGAGTCTCAAATTAGCAGAATGATTGACTTGAGTGTGAATAGTCTTCATTTCAGATGGAAAACACTGTATTAATTTATTCAGTTTCTCATGTTTCTCAGCTAAACTGCGCAGTGAAAAGTCCATTTTACCTTTGAGCAATTAGTAGCATTCAAGGGAACAATGTGAGCTTCTACAAAACTGAAGACTGTTTGCCCAGTGAAGGTTTGAAATTATGTTCAATTTTAGTTTTCCCTTTCAAAAAAAATCTGTACTGGTGTAAGGACTTGCTTAAATCTGATTATGCTCAAGGTGTACCTGTTTTTTACTCAGAATGCCTAATTATACCAGCACTAAGCACAGGCTTGACTAAAATCAGTTTATGGGACACGCAAGGAAAAATTGATGGCTCTGCTGATTTTCTAGGTGTTTGAATATCATGATAATGATGAAAGACTCTCCTTCCAGAAGATACACAGGAATACACCATTTTCTCACAGCTCCTCAGCCAAAACCTTCACAACATAGGATCTTTCATGGCAAAAAACTCCTCATAACAAACTATAGCAAACTTTGCTTTTAAAAATGCAACCAAATTGTAATGAACAGACTCATGAGAAAACTTATTCCCAAAGGGTGCAGATGTCATCCAGTATCTCTGATAACAATTCATCTCCATGCTCCAAATACAGTTTTTGTAGGCATTTGTTTTCAGAGTATGAGTAGATGATCAAGATTTCCCTCAGCACACTTCCATTTAAATCAAGTGATCAATATTCTTCAGTGCTTTCTGTTGTCAGTAATGTCAGCATTCTTTCTGAAGCAGCACTTGGATAAGAAATAGTATAGGTGGCACCTACTTGATGATTGGAGAGTTGTAGCTTTTTATTTTTCCCATTGCTAAGCCCATTATCTCTTTCTAGGACTGTTTACATCAGCTGGTGGATAAATGAGAACTGCAGAGGATGATACTTTGCTAGGATTAATGTAGCTACACTCTCTAGGTCAGAAACAGCCAGTGCTGCTGTTCTGTGAAGCCTTGCTGTTGTGGAGCTCTCTAAGGCACGTGGAGAGCTTCACTGTATATTTCTATCAGTCATTTCTTGATAAAGGTTGTATATTCCTGTTAGTGAATCCCTGATAATAACCTTTTTAAAACTAGTTTTAGGTCAGACTTATGCTTTGAATCTCTGGACTCTCATATCTTGAGGAAATGCTGTTGCTGGCAATAACTAATTTTTCTCATAGGTCAATATTAAATCCTCAATCTAAAGAACTAATAATATAGTGGTAGGATTTTTCCTAGCCAAGAATTTGATTGAAAAGTAAAGGATAAGATTAAGATTAAAATAAAGAATTTCATTTACTATGGTCTATCACCACCAAAATTGGTAAAGAAGTTATGCATTCCTGGCTAACAACAAAAGCCCTTAAGTGCTTCTGTTCACATTATAAAAGTTTGTAGTTATGAAATGATTATTGACTTTAAGTACATTTTCTGTGGGAATAAAAATTTGAATTAATTTAAACTGAAAATGTATGTTTTTGTTTGTTTGTTTTTTGTTTGTTTAGGAAAGGCATTCCAATTGAACAAGTGAAACATACTGATAGAGAGCAAGCAAAGCGTATTGTTTACTCAGTGGTTTATGGAGCAGGTAGGTGTTTCCTAGAAAAAAAACAGCTACAGTAAGTTTATACATAATTTATATAAGTAGACTGAATTGCTAAAGGTGAATAAAAGTTTGTCAAAGTATTGCATTTTTATCAAGCATTATTTAATTATCTACCCAATATCAAAATTATCAAATTAATGGAGCCACATTACCATAGGCAAAGATTATCTGATTTTGTAACTGAAGCATTTGCCCTTATTTAAAATGATTTCAATTTTGAGTGAACTTTGCAATCTCTCAGTATATAGACAGAGATGAGAATAACTGCAATGAAATTTAGAGAACTCCGATATTGTCTCAAAACACATTTATAGAATCACAGAATGACAGAGATTGGAAGAGTCCTCTAGAGGTCATCAGGTCCAGCCCCACTGCTCAAACAGGGACACCTTGAGCCTGGACTGTGTCCAGATGCCTTTTCTATGTCTTCAAGGCTGGAGAGAGGCCTCTTCAAGGCTCCACAGCCTCCCTGGGCAACCTGTGCCAGTGCTCGGTCATCCTCACTATATAAAAATGTTTCCTTACTTTCAGTCTTAATGTTTACTGCTGTTTCTTCACAACTGCAGAAAACTGCTACCCATCCTGCCTAAGGCCTACCTAACTGCCTTGCCATTTCTTAAATGACGCCCAGCTCTCCTAAAGCTTCATACGTGCTTAGAATTACCTTTTCTGGGAAACAGATGCTTGTATATCATCAGCTTACAAGCTCTTTTGAATTGGTTTTAGTGAACAGCTGACTAAACTTTATGTAGGTCTTCTGGAGAAATCTAAGAGCTCTACAGAGGATGAGTACTTGAAAAACTCATTTAGTAAATGAGAGCCCTGTGCTGCACACTTAATGTAACTTGGAAACACTAAATGCTATATCTTTGGTTCCTGGCTGAGGATGCTTTCTAAACTATCTTTTGCACTGAATCATCCGTAGTTCTTGAACCAAAGGCATAAATAACCAGGGCATTCAATTTATTGTTTATGGCATTCAACTGCGAAAGGGAAAAAACACCTCAAATTCATCTCTGCAGAATATCTATTTTATGTACAGAATTATCTGTAGGTTTGTGGTGGTTTGACCCTGGATAAAAGCCTGGTGTCCAGCAAAACTCTTTCAAGG
>WBMV01000267.1:2139671-2224169 GCA_013396655.1 Campylorhamphus procurvoides | reverse complement strand
AGGTAACAGCTTCTTTCATGCCTCCCCCTGCTCCGACAGGAGGGTCTTTGCACCCCGATGGATCCCACGGGCTTCGAGGGGACAGCTCGTAATCACCATGGTCATCACCAACATATTCAGGGAATAATAGTTTTAAGTCCTCTCCCTGATCCGTGGGGTCCCTCCCCCTCCTTCTCCTCTTCTCCTCCTGCACTGACCTTGATGTCTACGTTGTGATGTTGTTAACCCACAGCTGCCAATTTTTAACTGTGCAACCACTTCTTAAATATGTTTTCATGCAGGGGCATAACTTAATGATTCAAAAGCAGGAAGTTTTCCTCGGAGCTATATGAGTAAATATATATATATGCACACACCTGCATTTTTACATTAAGCTGTGTTGCATTTTAAACATCTGTGTCCAAAATCTATATCAAAAAAGCCCAGCACTTGTTCCCTGCAATGTAAATTCAGACCTTCCTGTGCTGAGACTGGAATCAAATCTCTCATTTCCAGCCTGAATGGTTTCATCACTGGGTTATTTTACAAAACACAAGCGTTAGCACCCCTGCCCCTTGTTCCATGCAGGTGCTGCATATTTCCTACCTCTTCCCTTCACTGTGGGTGGAACAGCAGACACCAGATGTAATCAGACACCACCAACTGGATACCCTGTACTTCTGTATATAGCCAGGAATGCCTCAGTTCCTGGGGCTGGAGCCTATGTCTGTCTACTCATGCTATTGAGAACTTCCATGGTTAGGTTGAACACAGTATTGGTACTCCCTCACTTGCTCTGAATCAGGCACTAAACCTTCCAGTGCAGCAATGCTGGACTTAAGTATCTCCTTTACTTGTTTGCTTGGTGTCACTCTCTCTCAAACAAGGGCAGCTGAAGCACCTCAAAGATAATAAGATGTTTCCAGTTCATTAGCTGTGTGATCAGATCCTAATTAAGACATGAAATGATATCATTAAACTATTTAATGGAAACTGGGCTGACAAAAAGTAATTGTTAGATACCTGAAATTGATGGACTGAATTCCATTCACAGTTTATCTCCCTTCAAAAGGTGGCTCACTTTTCACTAAGGAGTCATTTTGATACAACTGAAGTTCTATACTTCTTTTAGGATTAAAAACTACAGAAACATTCCCTGAGGAGCTTGCCTGTATTATGCTTACAGGAATTAGTGAAAACTTTTCATGTAATAAATGGTATTTTTTTTCTTTGTATTTTGCTTTAGGTTACCCTTGGTTTATGTTTTCAAGATATTTTCTATAATTCTGGAGGATAATAAAGAAAAAAGGTTGGTTGTTAAGAAAAGGAATTGGCCTCGATGATCCCTGTGGGTCCCTTCCAGCTCAGGATATTCTATGATTCTAGGAGTACTTTTACTTGGTTTGGAGCAGTTTGATTCACCTGCTTCTGTCTCAGTCATCTTGAAAACTAAAACACAGACAGCTTAAACATCTTTAAAATAAGGAATTAATTCTATTCAGTGGCAGTGTGTTCAAGCCCTGAATTGACACAGAGGGACATCAAAGTGTTTAAATGAAAACTAATGCTATTTTTAATTTTGAAAGATGATTTTGCAGAATCATAAAGTGCTGCTAATAATTCCCCTGGCACAGATAACTCAAGGAGAGTGCTCAAGGAAGATTTAGTCCACTCCTGGGCTTTGCTTGGCATGGTCTACCTTCCTGCATTGTGGAACATGATCTGACACAATTATGTGGCTGTGCCTTTACCTCTTTTTGCTTCCCAGGAACTGCATTTCCCTGGGACCTTTCAGACGTCCTTGCTAATTTTGTGCCTTAATTTTCCTAGTATTTTATGCAATACTTTGTTCTGTATATTAATAGTTCTTTAAATGGATAACATGGATGAACTTAGATGTTACAGTTCTCTAAGGAAACTACAGAAGTCTTCTAGCTGTTAACAATATATGCTCTAGAAGATAGATTTGTCATTTGCTGACCTGGGAAGAAAACCTAAATTAGTTAGATGTCAAAAAAAAGGTACAGACCTATAATAGCTCAGCAAGTGTCATCCTGGATGTCTTGTGAATTTCTTCCTCTAGCACCTTGTCCAGACTGGTGTTCCTGCAGCTCAGTGTAATCGTGGCAGGACTGAGAACAAAATGCTACAGAATTGTTCTGAAATGCCCATCAGACTGACAGTGATGGCATTTAGGTGGCTGAAATCCTCTCTCTTCTAAAAGTGCTAGATAATTTTTCTTGACAGCATTACCGTGACAAGGACTATTCTGTGCCTTTTGTGCCTTGAGACGTCGCCTCTCAGCTTATGTTCTTTGCAGACACAGTGCTGATTCCGTGTTGCTGTGTAGCTGACAGAAATATATCTGTCTTTCAAGCTTCATATGACTGATGTTGATGTATGTTTTATTTTTGCTGCAACTGTTTGGTTTATAAATATGTTTAAACTGTAGCTCTTAGTTTATATTTTCACACTCTGAAAAACAGTCTTCAGGTTTTTTTCACATTTTTACAAGTGCTCTTAGATCCAATGTAATATATATATAATGCATCTATATCCTATCCAAAGCTATTATTCCTTTCTCTCACTGTTTAAACACTTTTTCTGATTTTTAAAAAAATTTTTCCAACCCTTTTATCTCAAAACTTGGACCTAGACTTTTACAGACATTGAGGAGCCCAAGACTGAAATCTGCGAGACTTGGTCTCTTAATTGCCTTTCTAAATTCAGGCTATTTGCTCTGATTGCTTCAGCAGTTCAGTTTTTCTGTGATTTCTGCACCAACTCTAAAGCTTCTAGCCAAACTCAACCTCAAACATCTCCATCCTTTTTTAGATCTTCATCAATATTTGTGTTTGTTTAAAATTGATTTCATATTTTATCTGCTCTTTAAAGTCTGGAGATTTCAACACTGAACTAGTAAAATGATACTTAAAGCTTCACAGAGTTATTCTGTGAACAAAAGACTTCAACCACATTATAGGCATAAATTATAACTAGGAATTTCTCAATTGCATAATTCTTATATACTTCTTATTAATTATATGCTTAATCCAGTCACTTCAGTAAAACAGTCAAGCTCAGAGTTAAACATTTATTTTGTTGAAATATGATTGTAGTATATCAGATCCATCCTCTTTCATAGAGAGGGGTTAAGTAAAATTAATTCCAGGAATTGTGCATGTAACAATATATAGTGCATTTCTATTCTGCTTTATTGCATAATAAAGATAATTTCTCTATCACAGGTAAAGAACGTCTTGCTGACTGCTTGGGAGTTACTCCTCTTCAAGCCGGTCAATTTATAGAGAGTTTTATGCAAAAATATAAGAAAGTGCATGAATTTACAAAGAAAACCATTGAGCAGTGCCGAAATAAAGGTAATCCAAAGTCTGTGACCATAGGTTTTATACTGATCAGCACTGTGTGACAGTGGTGAAGGCAACTCAACCCAAATTCTTCCAGTTATAGGACAATAAAAAATATGGAATATAATTTCTTGGTGAATCAGCTTTGGTTTTTTTCTTTTATTAACCCTAAGAGGCTGCTTAAGCCTGTCTGCCTTTTCTCAGAAAGATGCTAACAGAATAAGACATCTGTTCTCAGAGTGAACTCTCCTTAATGTCAAGTTACACTGCATCATTTTGACATATAATGTACTCCAGCACAAAGAAGCCCAGGGAATCTTTTACTTAATAAATAGGCTACATGGCTGCTGGACCGTGGAAGTTCAGCCAATTACACAGCCAATTTTTTTAAGCTTATTTTTTCTTTGCATCAGTCAGAATTTATGTGCTTGAAGTTCAGGTGGTAGCTGTGATGACATGTGTGCAGAGTGCTTCTTGGAGCCAGCAGCTGCAAACTCTTCCTGCATCAAATTTGTTGTTAGTCTACATATTCATTTATATTTAGTGAATCCTAGGAGTGCAGTAATTTGAAGAGAGAAAACATAGCTGCTTGAAATATTGTCTTTTAAAAGCTAATTAGCAGAACTGTCAAAATTGAGCTCTTTTGTTTCTTAATAGGGCATGCAGTACTAAGACATTTTGTAGAAATAAATAGTAAATTTGCAATATAATATTACTCATCATTGTATGTCATGATAGAAACATATAATTGACTTCTAGTCATGAAAATGGGTGGTATTACTTTTTATATCACTTTGTAAGGCCTAAAAATCTACTGGAAGTACAAGCTGTCATTGTGTCATGCAGTTGCATTTCTTTGTTCATTAATATTACTCACAGCAAGTGAAGTTACTGAGCAATTTATGTTCAGCTAGAATTAAGCCAAACATAACATACCTAGTAAAATATTAGATATTTGTTTTGTATTTATTATCTATTTAAAATAACTTAGCATTCTTTTCTTAAAAATTAATGAATTTCAATAACCGGACTTCTGTGGTAGAGAATCTGGTTTATGAATTCAGTAGACAAGAGTGTCATGAGTAATGTTCTAATGTCATCAAGGCACACTTGTCTAATTATTTCTTACTCCTCCTTACACTCCTGTCTATCAACCATATTTTTAATCATTAATGGTAGAAGAGCAATCTGTTTAGGTTGTATAAACTCTAAAAATCTGCAGCAGATCATGAGTATTTAATATTTTTCTTGCTAATCCACCTCAGAGTCTAACTTTCCAACAAAAGCATTCCAACCTAGTGAGCTCAGTATAAGGTCATTTTTCTTTACTTATCTACAGTTCAAAGGTGAGCAGCACCCACCTGACTAATATTATTTAGGTGTTATGAAAGTCACATACTCTGTGTAGACGTGATAAGTGTATAAATAATTATTTTGTGATGAAGATATTTGTTAGTGTATATATTACTATATTGCTGTTGTTTTTTAATGAAGTTGTTGGCATATTAAAAAGAGTACAGTAAGACCTCATTCAGATATGTATTTGCAGATTAATCATTGAGCCCAGACACATCCTCTGCCACTGTTACATGAGTGATGGTGTTTGTTTGGGGATGCTGATCAGTTATGGGTATTGCAGTGGGGATTCTATTGTGGAGTCACACCTCATGGGAATAAGGAGATTACAGCAAATCTATTTTTACCTGAGAATAAAATATGTCAAGAGTTCCATCTTTAAATACTGTTCTTCATGGAAAATTTTACTTAAGCTGGAAAGACTGATTTGCCAAAGAATATCCTAATCTCCAGATAATTCAGTTCTTGTTCCAAAACTTGTTCTTTTGGTATCAGCACTTCTGGAAACATATTAATTAATACTGTTGTATTAATTCAACAGTAACATTTTTCTCTGCACATAAGGGTATGTGTTGTCCACAGTAAGGTGGTAACTTTTTCTTTGAAGAGGTCTCCTTGCCACTTGTGCTTGCATAGCTTGGTTGCCACAGAGAAGATGAAGCTGTGACAGTCTGAATTTCCATGGTGTATAATGATAATTCTTGGGTAGCCAAGGTGATCAGAAGTATAAAAAATATTTTTTCAAAATTTATTTTTAACATGGCTGATTTTCTCATTTTTCTTAAAATAAGAACTTTAGTTTTGAACATAAGCTGAGACAAATTTTTGTGTGTCATTTTGACAAGAGGATCCTCACAGCTCATTTCCTCTCTCAACTCCTCTCACTTGCCCTCCAAAGCAGTTTTTTTAGCAAAATACGTCATTAGGCGTAACATAAAGGTTTAAATGTGTTTTCATGTTTCTTTTAAGCTAAAAAAACACCACCACACTAGTGTTAAGGAAGTTTGGCTGTGAAAGGAACACAGAAATGCCACATGACGGAAATGGAAAAAAGATACAATTTGGGTTTTTTTCCCCAAATCTATTTTATATTTTTGGAACATATTCATTACTGATTTAATTACTCTACAAATTGATTTTTCTTTACTATTCCCAAGTAAACTATTCTTTGTGTGGAAATCTCTAATTATGGCTGCTAATAGGTAGCTAATTCTGCTAGGTATTTATAGTTTCATCTCCCACAGAGAGAGTTTGCTAGTTTATCAGTAGACGTTCCTAATGAAAATACAGCTTTAATGAACAGAAGTTTTCCTTGTATAACATGTGCTAATTCTCTGAGTGAAATAATTCTGAAATCCAAAAGACAATAAGCATTTAAAGTTTAAATAAGTTCTGTTTTCAGTGGGCAAAATATTAAATTGACTCAGACAGCACATAATTACTAATATCTGTGTTACCTTCAAAAAGAATTTTCAAAATTTAATCACTGTAAGAACACTAATTTCTCTTTTAATCCTACAAGGTTATGTGGTTTCCATAATGGGCCGTAAAAGACCACTGGCTAATATCAATGCACAGGATTACAAACTACGCACTCAAGCAGAGAGGCAGGCTGTCAATTTTGTTGTCCAAGGTAAAGAACTGCCTTCCTACCTGGCTGCTTATCTACCTGTCTTTTGTCTCTGCTTGGCTTTAGTGGGTGACAGCTCTGATAATCTCAGAAAAATGAATATTCTAGTAGTCTACTGGAGTAGGCGTGGGTTTTACTGTCAAAGAGAAGTTAAAATTATGTATTCTTGGTGTCTTGGAAATTGCCAGTAAATAATAATAATAATAATTATAACAACAACAACAACAACAACAATAATAACAGTATAAATGTTCTAATACACTGGAGTGCTCTGTGGCAGTTAAATATAGGTATTTATACAAACTATGTATAGAAAGAATATCCAGAATTCAGTTCTTCAAATGCATTATTATATTTAAACATTTTCCTTTCTGGTTTTCATAGTTTGTGACTCCAGAAGGGTTTCTGTGATTACGCTACTTACAGATTCCAGCTTTTATTTTGCCAGACAGCTTTAGATTAAGAAATATAAAACATTACAATAATTGTATGTTGTTGTTGTTACTTGTTTTGAAATGCAATCATTTTTTGTAAGAAACATTCAAACTTAATTCTGTGAAGGGCAAGAAAAAAAGATGTTTTTTCACAGAGAAACATTGCCAATTTCCCATATAGATTGAATATAGAGATCAGCATTAAGTGCTCATATGTTAGTTAATCCAATGCATTCATATACTCTGTTTAAATCACTTGGGGTTCATTGTGTACAGAATTTAGTCACCAAGGAAAAAAAATACCAACCTGAGCTGTCAGTCCAAGACTGAGATCCCTCCTACCAAGCAATAATTAAAAGAATTACAATAATTGGAAGAATTATTTTTTAATTGGGTGATGCTGACAGGGTTTTCCTAAAGTTATATTGGAAGTGTGCAATTTACAGGCAAATGAAAAGTGCTTTGTAGACATGGTGATGGTGAGCTCCTTATAAAGTGTTGTGGATTTTCCTTTTGAAAGGATCATGTGTTGGGTTTTTTTTTCTTCTCTAAATATTAATTTTAATGTTTCATTTTTAAAGTCACTTAAGTATTATGTCATGTTTGACACTCCTTATAATTTGTAGCTGACTTTAAGTACTATCTCTGCAAGGATACCTACATGTCTAGAATTCTAATATATACCCTGTTGCTTGAATACTAGCTGTGCTCAAGCCATGGTGCCTTGCTGTAGAAGGCCTCCACCTGTAGAATTTTAAAATCTCCTTGTAAGATCTGCAGCAAAGCTTGCATGTTTTTAAGGCTGGGCATTCCTGTCCAGCCTTCTCCAGAGCCCTGTGCTGAGATTAGCTGGCTGCCATCCAGCTGGATGGAGCCCCTCCAGGTGAAGGCACGATGCTTGAGCCAACGCAGCGAGCCCTGCTGAGCAAACAGCGTAGCGTTAATGAAGGGACACGGCCCTCTGAGCAGCACTTGCTATGGCCATCTGTCCCAAGAGCTGGAGCTGAGGCAAAGCTATCACAGGACTGTCTATCAAACACTTCTATGCACCTACAATAATAAGATTGCATATTTCATTGTGGGACAAATCTATTGAAAAATAAGGTAGCTGTTATTCAAAGTATGATATTATAACATGTAATTAAGCAAGGATTAAAAACTACAATATTCAGTATTCCCAAACTTCATAAAAAATTTCATTCTAGACTACAATGATTTTTTAATTTTAGGATTTCATCTAGGAGATAATACTTTGATACTGTAAAAACTTTCTAAATTATGTTTAAACCTTCTATCATGGTTAGTGAACTAAACCACACTAAATATATGTGTTTTATAGCCATACCTAATAGTCTAATTAATTCAAGTAGTTTGCATTTTGGTTATGGTAGCAACAACTGGTAGCAGAAGACTTCTGATGCATGACAGTATTGAGAGGAATGTAGAGTTCCAGCTTTAACTTACTGCAACTAAGTTTCTCACACTTCTTTCATAGTGTTTTGTCTCTTTTTGAATATTTCCCCGTTCAATAGTTTTCACCAACATACAGCATAACATTCTTCAGTTATAATTCTACCTTCTTCAGTTATAATTCTACCTATCTGCATAGAGCAAACCATTCATTTTACCTTTTATTATTTATTTATATTTGTGACAAAAATCAACCAGAAAGATATAATTATTTTCTTTTTAAAAAAATTTAAATAGCATATCTTTAAAGATCATATACCAGAAAAAATATTTTGAGAATTCTTTTGTATTTTATTACTCTATATTGTTTCATGAAGTATATAGAATGTATGTATTGTGTTTGATTAAATGCTCAGTTATATAATTTTATTCTCATGATCACTAAGAAGATATTTACCTGACCTTTGCTGACACATCCTTTCCTATTTTTTATATCAATATGTTCCTTTTTGTGATGTAGTGAATCAAATTGACACATCATTTAACAGGAAAGCAAAACAGGTATTTGAGGCTAAACTCGCAGTCAGACATTGCCATCTCTAGAATCAGCTGTGGGTCTGCACTTGATACAGTTCATTACCAAACCAGTCTCAGCATGGCATTCAGAGGAGGCAGGCTGGCATTGAAAACTGTGGAGACAGAAGAGGTGTTAAGTCTGAGTCCTCATTCTCTTAGATACTCTCCCTTAGCCAGAAGGGCCAGCCCCAGGGAAGTGATCATGGCACCAAGCCTGACAGAGTTCCAGGAGTGTCTGGACAATGCTCTTGGTCATATGGTTCGGATTTAGAGTTTTGCAAGGAGCAGGACTTGATGATCCTTATGGATCCCTTCCAACTGAAGATATTCTATGATTAACTCCCAGTAGACTACCCTTACCATTTGCCTACCTGGCTGTTCTTTATCCCTACTCTGAAAGTTGAACCATTTGGAAAGAAGACTTCAAAATTTGTTGAGTTACGGGGTGTGAATGTCTGCAGTCTAAGACATTTAGGATACATGATGGGACAAAGAAGATTATGGCTTCCAATCCTTACTTTAAAGTATTGTTTCTGTATTTTATCTGATAAATCTTCTGTGTAAAATTCATGGTTCAGAACAGAGCTTTTCACCAAACTGCAGACCTGGAGAATCATTCTGCCTCTTGATCACCAGAAACGTGTCATCTTTTATATACCATGACAGTGTTTTATATACCACTGCTCTTAATACTGTAATGTAACAACTATACAGTACATAGCCATGGAAATATGAAAAAGTACAAAATTAAGGCTTCAAATTGAAATGCAGCACTGAAACAATGGGCTGGCCTTTGTGACATTAAATAATAATTGATTTATAGGTAAATCTTAATTCAAACTTTGATAATTTCAGACTTTTTTTATAAAAAGGAGTTTTTCAATCTAAGCTATGACTGACAAATTCACCTACAATTCACACATAATTTCATATTTTTATTTTCTAGTTTTAATTAACATGTAATTATTTTATTTGTTAATCTTATAATCTGTTTCACATATTACATTAATTGGATCTGCTCATCTTGAAAATTCTTATAATTCAGAATCTTCACATGTTTTTTATTCCTATGCCGTAGTTCCAAGAAGAACATTTTCCTTTTGTGGGCTTTAAATTAAAAGCAGATCACTTTCTTCCCTAGGCTCTGCAGCTGATCTTTGTAAAATGGCTATGGTGAAGATTTTTACCTCTGTTGTCATTTCTCCTACTTTAACAGCCAGGTTAGTAATGAATGACTGCAAAACTTTGTTTTTAAAATAAAATAAGTTGAAATGAATATGTTTCTGGCATTTTAAGCAGATGTAGAGATATCATATATGCCTCTGAATCTTTTAACAAGCAAGGACTTGTGGGATGGTTTTATACATTTAAAGTTACATCTTTGTGCTTAAATGGTTGGATTTGTAAATCCATCCCAAGGCAATAAAGTTCCCTGGGGCCATTTAAACTCAGTCAGATCTAGTTCAGTGGTAGTTCCACTGAATCTTTGAAATCAAGCCCACTGATCATATCCTTCCTGTATTTTGAGTGTATTGTACAGTGGGAATTGAACATTCAATGGGCTGGGAAAAAAAACAAGAATCAGGAAACCACTCAAGCAAAATAAATGAACATTTTTTTATTCTTGCATAGATGGCTTTCCTTTGCTAAGGAAAAGCTTGGTCATCATGATTCACTTCTGCTGTGACTGCTCAAGAGTTGGGTAGGAGATCACAGAACGTCTTCAATAGTTTTACCCCACAAGCAGAAATAATGAAGTCTCCTTTTCTTGTAAAAAGGATGGAGGGGATGATGCAGACCCAGTGAGCATTATTATTTGCTGAAATGGAAAGATACTTTGAAGGCGAACAGGCAGAAAAAAAACCCCAAACAAATGAGTTCTCATCTTTTGTAATGCTATAATGAACAATCCAGTGGAACATGAATTTGTGCAGTAGAAATTCAAAAAAAAGCAGAGACAGCAGATAGGGCAGAACATCAGTGTTTCTGTTGTCATCTAGAAGGTGTCACAACGACTTAGCTGTAGCAATCAATCGTGTATATTAAGGACTTCAGTCAGTTTTAGGTCAGTACAAAGTAACAGGGTTTGGCCTTCCAAATATACTTGGCAATTATGTGTAATATCTAACCCTATAAATATTCTCTGTGTGTTTGTGTATGTATCATTCACACACGTAGTGTTGTCTTATTTGATCGATGTTTGAAAATGTAATTTTTAATTAAAAATATAAATTCCATTTGTTGAATTCAAAGTTAGAGTCATTTCCATGCCAAAAATGAAACAACTTCTGAGTAACTGTTAAGTGTTCTTGCTAGTACAAATCTGAAATGGGAAATGGTTCTTTGGTGGAGATCCTGCCTACATTCAAGACAGTGACACGTTTATGTATTAAATGTTGGATGATGCACTATCACATATTGCATTGTACATTTTCAGGCAGATTCTCTGCACTGATTACATTTCTTTTTGCTACCTGAGTTGAATGAAGAGCCCAGAATCTGTCAGCTGTGTCATGGATGAAATTTTCTGTACCAGCAGCAGGCATAACTTTTGAGTTAGATTAGTGACAGAGGAGCAGCCAACAGTTTTTAGTGGAGCAGGCAAGTGGAGGTGCTGAGAGGGCAAAGAACATACTCCCTTCTGCAGTTCCTACCCGGCGCTCAGATCTTCAGGTTCAGTAACCAGCTGTTTGTCGTCTGAGAAAGCCAAAGTTTTTGGCTACTAATGTCATGTCTGATAAGGCTCATGAATGTTTTCTTCTCTCAACAGAAAATTTTACTTGGATTGTTGTTTCTCCAAAGTATTTCTTTTACAGAAGTAGTGTCACCACATGGCTAAGGAGGCAACAGATATGGGGAAGTAGTGGAGTTTTACATATAGAAATTCCTAGTGAAAACATAGGGGAATTGCTACACCAGATAGCAGAAAAGTGTCACTGCCTATCCTGCTTATTCCTATCATAAATGTCACAGCTGGGAAAGACCAAAACTGCAAGGGCATGTAGAAGAGATAGACTGGTTTAAACAGGAATTTTGAACTCCTTCCAGCCATTAACAATGGGATGGCTTGGCTTGGCATTTAATAGTCAATAATGGCTTCTTGCTGTAATATTTAGTAGGTACTTATGGGCCAGGCTTGTCAGAAAAGCATAATCAATGCCTTTATAAATTCTGTGAAAACTCAACTGATTGGACAGTGGCATTTGAAAGCATCAGTGGGGTGTTGCCAAAAGCAGATGGGACTGAAACTTGAAATATTGTGATTCCACTTGCCTGCCAGGTGACATTCAGTTAGTTATTTTTTCAGTGGTCTCTTTCTTGATTTTCTTAACTGTCAAGTCAGGATAATGATCCTAACATCCTTTATAAAGCCCTTTGAAAAATATTGTTAAAAGGAAGTGTGTACATAATTGGTGTTCTTGTTGTAACAGTGGGAATGCACAGTAGCTCTTCCAAAATGAGAAATATAATCAATCTCCTATTATCATCCCATCAGATCATATTCATTCCAAAGATAGCATACTACTATCTTTTTCTCTATCTTCATACCCTTCTAAGTATCTTTATTTCCCTATTAGAATTTCTAATTTTGGAAACAGGGTTTTTGCTTTGAACAGCATATCAAAGAGAGATACCATTTCTACAGGCTTTAGAAGTGATTATGAACATTAACACTGGGAGACAGTATCCTATTAAGCATAGCTAAATTTTGGCTAACGCTCAACATTTTGTCTTCCTGATCTTGGAAATAAAGAAAAAAGTAATTCTAGATAAGGTCTTACAGATTTTAGTGTTGGTTTGCAGGTGTGTTTGCAGTCTTCACTCACAGCACTGCATTCATTGTTCTGCACTGTAAGCTGTGCAGCTGTGAGCAAGCTCTGACCCAACAGTGGGAACCTTCATTTTTGTGTGACTAGCAGTCAGTAGATTTTCAGTTATTGTTTGCACATATGACACTGCATTTGGAAGTCAGGGAAAGGTAATCAAGTTACATTTTCATGAGGCTTCATCAGAGAGCCCTTCTTGATGAAACAGTACATTCCACTGTGACTGATCAATTCTGTTCTGTCAACTAGCAGTCTCATTTTTCTCTTTCTGTTTCTTCATCTTTCAATTCAAATGCCAGCCTAGCAGCTTATGCTGTTGACAATAAAAAATCAATCAGTTACTTGGAAATAATTTTACAGAAATCCGGAAGAGTTGCATTAAATGCAACACATATGATACGGATCTGATATTAGTGTAGATTGGCTACTGGCATCAGTGCTCACATCTCTGCATTTTGTGTGGCACTGACAAGTAATCAAAATTTCTTCAGTCTTCTTCCATATTACCTCGATCTTTCTTAAGATGCTGTTCTGCTGCTGCTGGCCAAGTCGCTTACTGAAAATGTGCTGCTGACATAAATTATTCAAGTGCCAGCTTTTACCTGTCTGATGCAATCCACAGAACCTCCACATGATGTTTCCTGCAGGCAGATGATAGCAAAGAAACTTCTGAAGTGAGATCAAGGCATACAGTAGCAGCTGAAAGAAAGGGTTCTGGAATTGATGAGACTGTGAAGGTACTCAGTGAACTCAGATGGACAGTTGTAGTTCTTTTCAGTGTTTAAAACATCACTGCTGCGGCAGTCACATGGAAACTTGGTGAGAGAGAAGGATACTGGCAAATTGTGGAAGAATTGCTGCCTATAGCAATGCTTGTATGTGTTATAGTTTTGTAAGCTGAAGATGCATTGCTGTTACCCAAAGGCTAGTTGGTGCTACATGGACTTCTCAGGAAGTCATTAAAGATGAAAATATCCCAACAACATTCAAATTAATTTTAACAAGTCTGTGCAACTATTGAGTAATTTGGTGTGAATCCAGCAATTCTGCTTTCTCACCAATTTATTGTTCCTTCAGCACTGGACCTGTGCCACAAACACACAGCTTTACTTCTCAGCATGTCCGGAGCCTAGTTAAAGAGAGAGGTTCAGCCACAGGCCAGATCTAAATGAGTAATCTGAAAAGGAAAAGCTACTAGCAAATAAAAGGAAAAGATGTATTTTCTTGGTCACAGCTGCTTTTCAATTACAGTGGATGCTGGAGGTTTTGTATGTCTTTCTCAATGAACAAACACCTTCATCAACGTAATGGTTTTCTGAGCTGGTGAGCTGTAAATGGAGCTCACTTCTACAGACTGCTAAATTAGTTAGAAATAGCCCCTATCATCCCAGGAACCAGCATTGTGTTATGTGACCTGGATTTTTTCAGGTACAAGTCATGTGATAAATCACAAAAGATTAACTTGTGGGAAATGGCTTCAATTTTAATATGACACAAGAATCTAGAGGCATTTTTATAAGGGGTATAGGGATTTGATCATCATTACTTTATGGAGTGCTTATAGTTTCTCAGATTCATACAAGAGGACATGCTATTAAACCCAGCTTCATGATTACATGACGGGTTTGTTTCAACTAAATACCTTAAGTAAAATGCTTAGAGCTGCTGCTGTGTGTAGATTTTCTTTAATTCTCGGCATAAAATCTTATGTCCCTTTATCTGTTTCTTCAGGAATTAAAGAATTGGTTTTACTTATGTTTCTTCTCTACCAGTTAACCAGGATTTTCAAGTAAATGCTTATTGCTCGGGTACTCTGCTTACAGTTCCCACACAGTATATGGATTATTTCTAGCAAGATGGTCAACTTTTATTTTAGCCTAATACTGGAGAAATAGAATCACAAGAAAAAGATGAAAGTTTTGGATTCTACTTGAGAGGAGAATAAGATTGCTGTTTCACACACAAATGCTTTTGTTTCAGTAGCAGAAGGAAAATTCCCAGGTCATATTGCTGTGTCAGAAATGACTGTGAACTCTCCATAACTGCTGTGCCACTCCAGTATACAGCTCTTTGCCTCCTAAAGTGGCCAAGTAACATTGAATTTAGCAAGCAAGCTCTAACTTAGGAAAATCATCACTTTCCTCAAGCATTCAAAGCCATGTTTTGCACATATCCACAAGATAGTGAACTGTTATCTGAACACTTTATGCACAGTGAACTAGAGCAAGTCAGAGTAATTTATTCTGTATAGGAGCAGCTAAGAATACATCATATGCTTAAATGTCACAGCCAAAAAGGACATTCATGATGTAGCAGGTTTTTCAGGGTTTCTTTATGTGGGTTGTTGGATGCAAATAAATATATTTAATTTATAAAACCCTTTTGTAGGTCACTTTTTAGATTGGTATGTTTTCAAACACTTTGGATACATGCAAAAATTCTATTATCTTTAATTAACCATCTGTTCAGTTTTCTGCTCTTTATGACGTAGCTGCTGAGAAAACCAATTTCACAAGTTAGCTGAATATTTATGGTTAAAATGTTAAAATATCTTGGTCTTTGTCACTGAAACACTGAAAAAGGTAGCTTGAAGTTAATACAAGTAACATCTATGAAGGGATGATATATCTTGAGCTATAACTTTTATACTACCACATAGAAATCCTCATAGATACAGCTTCAAACCCCCCTCCATAACAAACCAAAATTCTGTGAAATATTACAAAATTACCCCTTAGTTACATGACAACTTAATAGGCATTTTGTCCACTGGAATCTATGTACTTCTGTGGAGAAACTGGCACATTTAAATAACAAGTAGTATTAGTAGTATCAGTAAAAAAAATAATAGTGTTTCAGTGTAGGGATATTTCTAAGAAGGATCAGATCCAACATCCATCTGGTCCATTATGGCTGAGCATGGCCAGTAGCAGATGCTTCAGGAGGGAGGTGTAAGATCTGTAGTAGGGCAGCCTACCTGTCTGCAGATTTTCATCTTCTTCTGCTTATGGGGACAAGTCTAAGTTCTGAAAGGTAAGGGTTAAAAGTCTTCCCACAAATTCGTTGCATATCATAATTTCTAAAAGTTATTAAAATCCATGTGTTTGTTAAATGAGCAGCCATTCTGGCTTTTTCTGCTAATGTGTTTCATTACATGCCTTTTAAACAAGTATTTTATTTTAATAAACATTAATTTATTAAGTGTGAATGTCTAAAATTCTCAAGTCATTAAGTTCTTTTTTTCAGTTACAAAACATAAAATACATTTCCATTTGGTTTTTTTGTTTTCGTGGTTTGGGGTTTTGTTTTTTCATATTACCTCATTTGTCTGATTTCAAAATACCTTCTTGTTTTTATCTTTCTTTTTTGTCCTAACCACTTAACAGCTTTTATGCTTCTTGGGGATTTTTTTTAAACTTATTTTTATATACAAAACTTTTAACTGTGTACTTCCATGTCTGCAGTTTTGAAGTCTCCCATTAGTTTAGTAGAGGTTTCAAAGTCAAAATGAAAAGTGTGATGCTACTAGTTGGATCATTATTTTATTGATCTGTGATGGATTTGATTATATAAAAGAAGAGGATTACATAGGATGAAAGATGACATTAATATAAATTAAAATTTGATACTGTTGTATGATCTTAATTTCAAAATCAGAGATATAGTGTTTTTTTAAAATAAGATGAAAACCATGTGGGAATAGAAAATGACTGATTCTTAAAAATATTTCTAAATGTTTATTGTGCTACAATGTGATCATTAACGCCCTGTTTAAAGTAGTGTAATTTTAGTAAGTTTTATGTTTATACATTTTCATTGTGTTAATATAACAACTTAATTACTAACATTGTCTTATGTTCTTAAATAATGTATTATAGGACTTTTTCTAACTAGAACTTTTACTCAAACAGTTAAGTTATGATGAATTTCAAATAATTCATCTTTTTCACTCCTTCTCCAAAACAAATTCTTTTGCTTTAGGAAATCTCTTCTTCACATATGATTTAATTCTCAGTATGTCTTCAAATTAGAAATAAAATGTCATTTTTTCATGGAAATTTTACAGTTGCGTCCTCTAGTTCAGAATCAGACACCCTGTGGCCTGGTGCAACACCATTTTTTTTCTGAAGATGTGGAACTATCCAGCAGGAACCATCTTAAACTATTTTAGTCTGGGCTCTCAGCCTCGTTCTTGGTTAGAATAAGGTGTCCTTGATGTCTTAGAGAATACACTCAGTTTGGAAAAGACCCTCAAGATCACCGAGTCCAACTGTGTTATGTATGGTTCAAACCCTCTTATTTAAAGCTTTCCCAGTTACACAGTTTTAAACCTTAGTTTAATTTTTCTATTCAAACTCTTAAAATGAATATCTCGATGTAATATAGAGTCATAGAATCATTTTGGTTGGAAAAGACCTCCAAGATCATCGAGTCCAGTGGTTAACCCAGCACTGCCACGTCCACCACTAAACCATTGGTGGTTTATATTTTATATTATCTTCATACAGATCAGTCTGGAAAACTAAACCATGTCATGCTTTGGATGTGTTATTAACAGCAGTAAAAAATTCCCCCATGATACAAAAAATGTACAGAGGGTTATTCTGCCTACCTTCTTGGAGGTGGTGCGCCCACAAAGTCAATGCCCAGAGTTGGGCTTTTCCAGATGTCTGTTCAGAACACCTAAGTCAGAAACAACCTTAATCCCTTGTTTATAGAAAGAGCTCAAATTTAATTAATTTGAGCATCTCTTTGCACATTATAACATCCTGAAACACTGCACATGGCTGTCAAAAACCAGCCTCTGATAAAGACTGCTGTAACAGACAAACGAGAAAATAGTTAATAAAATATTAGTTTGTAAATCAAAGGCATTCTTATTATCTGTAGGGCAGAAAAATATACTAGTCTCTGCCTGGTTTGCAGTTTGTAATCCAGTTTGCCATGCGTTTTAGGAAGAGTTAATGACAGGAACTTGCTATTTCAATATTCCTTCAAAGTGAAGGGGATTCAATTAAGCTATTAAGCAAAAGTATATGGTTCTTTCAAACTTCTTTCACTCATGGTGTGCAATGGTGGGTGGGCACATGCACTGGAATGGTAAAAGCTATGAATTTTGAATGTATAAATTGCTTTGATTTTTTTCTTTCATGTGTATTGATGTCAAATTGAATGCTTCCTTCTGTGTAACAGCATATTGCATGCAAGTATTATTACTTTAACAAGCCTGAAAAAATACAGGTGGCCTTGTACTGTAAGACTGTAAGAGCAGAACCTATTAAGTTGATGTGAAATGGCTAAAAAAAAGAGATAAGAGATCATCAAAAAATATCTAACTTGTTTGATGAATATTAAGGAGGAAATAGTGTATACTATTTCACTTCTTGGCATCAGTCTAGGTAAGCGTGTTTAGCATTAATTAAATCTTACGTAATGCCTTTCATCTGAAAATAGAATTGTATTAGAAATAGTTATTTCTTAGATCTCACAAATATTATCCCCATTTTCTAACTGAATTTGCATTGCTTAGGACAGTAGCAGAGCTTTACAGAGAATCACCAATGTGGACTTAAAGTTCTGTGTTCAGCAGACAGTGTATTGTCCTGAACTTCAGCTTCATCACGAGATGTTTAAGATGGGGTAGATGTAACTCTGCAACTCTGAGCAGTTCCTCACTTACCTGGCAATGTAACTGGGCTGGTGGGCTGTGCTGTTCAGGATGATAAGAATGAGAAACAGGGTCCTCTAGCCCAGATGGAAAACCAAGCTAAAAGAGCTGTGCTGCTTTCAGTAGGTAAACTGGAGTATATGGTACCTTGTGTCAAGTCTATTTTGCTGTCCAGACAGAAATTTTGAGTTAGTTTACATTGCTTCCATATGTATTTGGACACACATAAGGTAGCACTTGGTTCTGGTCCAGCGCTGTTCCTCCTGAAATAATTTTTACTTCTAGCATGGAGATGAGGTGATCAGTAGAACCAATGGTGTAGTAGAGCCAGTTCTTCTAAGAAAGGGCTTTTCCTTACCAAGTATTCACAATATATAGTGCTCTAATCCTGACTGAAGGCATGAGACACTACTCTGGTACAAACAATAACCAATCTATCATGTTTTCAGTGAGTGGTTTAATCAATGCAATTATTTTTTTCCCTTCCATTGATTCACAGTTTCTTCATCTTTAATATTCACTGTTCTGATTTATATCTTTTACATGTTATTTCAATGATTGTGAGGACGCTCTTGCTTTAATTAATTCACTTCCATTAGAAATTATAACTTTTCATGTAACTGTATTCTCTTGCTACAGATGATCCTGGTCTTTTCATCTATTTCTTTTTTGTATCCTGTGTCCCAATTTCCTATTAGAAATATGTTAATCTGTTTCACTCTGCTTCTGACTGTGTTGTAAGTGACTAATAATTTAAGATCTATTATTAGAGCTCACCACACTGTTAGTCAATGTCACACTGTAATTTAAGGCAATGTGAAACTATCTTAAGAAGCTGTGAAAAGTTATAACTAGTAACCATATTGATATTTCAGCCATTTGGAAAGAATTATTTTCTTGAGTAACTGCTAGGTATTAAGAAAAGTCTACAACGGGCATTTAATTTAAATCATGGGATCTCAGACTGGTTTGGATTGGAAGGGACCTTACAGACCATCTTGTTCCAACTCCGCTGCCATGGGCAGGGACATCTGATTGCTCAGAGCCCCATCCAACCTGGCCTTGAGCACTTCCAGGGATGTGGCATCCACAGCTTCTCTGGGCAACTGTTCCAGTACCACGCCACGCTCATAGTGAAGAATTTATTCTTTGTACCTAATTTAACTCTGCCATGTTAAAGCTGTTACCTTTGTCCCTTCCCTCCAGGCTCTCGTGAAAAGTCCCTCTCCATCTCTCTTGTAGCCCCTTTAGGTACTGGAAGATTCTGTAAGGTCTCCTTGGAGCCTTCTCTCCTCCAGGCTGATCAATCCCAACTGTCTCAGCCTGTTCCCACTGGGAGGTGCTCCAGCCCTCTGAGCATCTTGATGGCCTCCTCTGGACCTGCTCTAACATGTCCAGGTCTTTCTTATGTTATATACTAATTGCAAAGAAATTTGGAAATGGATGTTGTAGTTTTGGGACTTGCACTCCTAGCTACAGAAATTAAAGGAGTAATAAAATAGATCTAATAGGAATAGTGTCTAATAAGATATGCAGTATTTTTGCTACTACTGCACCCAGGGATTATATGTGCTATATTATGTCTATTCTGCTGTGGACTTAATTGAATCAAATACATTTATTATTTCCATTATGAAAATATGTTTACATTCAAACCAACAATTTAGGGTGCTACTCCTGTAAGCACTCTACAAATAAGTCACAGTGCACATGCAAGAGACCTATCAATATAGAACTATGAGACAAAAACAAAGCAGCAGGTACATTTCATTACAGAAGAGCTCAGGTACCTGTAGGTGCAGGGCTTGCAGGGTGTCGCTGCTTTCAGCTGTACACTCTGTCTTTATGCAGGCAACTGTTCTGCCAGCACAGGCTGTGTGGATGTGCCTACAGCTTCATTCTTCAACACACTTTTTTGTCAGCACGAGGACACTGACTTTGTACATAAATGAAAACATTATTTTCTAGGCAGGACTCAAGTCACTGAGCAGAGAGGAGTTAATACTGGTATACCAGTGAGGCAAATACTTTTACTTTTGGCCTGCTTTACATTAGTAAAACTGCCTATTTGCAACCACATTTATTCCAGCTCAACTTGAAAAAAACAAGCTATATTAACAAAATATAGTCTGTCTCCATAATTTCTTGCATTTTTCTGCAAATTATTGGTTTTAACTAGTACCTTGTTACGTCATCAAATCCCTGAACGACTTTTATACGATAGCAAGCACAGTCTGGTTTTACAACCATGGCCTTTATGTTTCCAGAATGTGTGGAGTGGGAATTCTTTTAAATCCATTAATGAGCTTTTAATTTTCTTTAGATGTTTATTTTCAGTTTAACTTACCATTCTGTGTATGACAAGTAGATGATGATATGACTGGAAAGCACTGTTAGAATTTTTTTGCATATGTTATCTGAAAATCTCTGAATTTTTTCAGGTTAATAGCTCAGATCCATGATGAATTGTTGTTTGAAGTAGAAGATTCTCAAATCCAGGAATTTTCAGGTAAATACAATCTCTCCTGCTCCTTCCCACCCCATTTTTACTCCCTGTATCCTGTGATTTCTCAAAGAATAAAGAACTAATGTAGCAAGAAGCAGCACATTGATTCTCTGAATTAAGAAAATGTATACTAAGCAGATTTTTCTGAATGTTTTTCACCCCTGGCTCTTATGTAGATAAAACGTGATACATTCCTCATCTGGAATTCATAACCATGCTTATTTGTATTTAGTTTTCTTATCAAGATTCCATCAGCCGGTGTGTGAATCCTGTAAGACTAAATAGTAATGTTTTCTCCATGGTTTTAAAGGGTTTTAGAAGGAAATAGACCAGCTTAAAAAGTATTGTTTGGAAAGTAACTTCCTAAATACTTTAGATTGGGTCCTGTTACATAAAGACATATGAAATTCTTAATGTAAGAATATAACATACTGTAATTTCTAAGTTAGTTTACTGCTTTTTTTATATTAAGAAATTTTAAGATGACATTCTTAGTGTTAAGGTTAGCAAAATTTCCAGCCTTCATTTTTATGCTGTTATCCAGCTTACTTCCAGACATTATTTCCTAAGTCAGAATTTGTCTCAGCATCTTGTTCAAATTTAGTTTGCAAGAGAAGGCACATAGGAGGCTGTTTGGTCTCTTCCCCAGGAAGCAGTGGATTTACTCCTATAGCATAATGTCATAAGTATTTTAAATGAATCATGCAAGAAATATCTTCCATTATAACCTAAGCATCTAAGAAAAAGTTAATTTTCACCTTCTACGTTCACGCTACATTCATTTGAACAGTGCAATTTGCTATATTAGTCTCATTTCATCATTGATCCCTCTTGTGAGTATTAGTCCAAAATCCGAACATTAAACCTCCATCTAATCTAAACAAACTACCTGGGAAATATTTCATTTCAACGTATTAGGGGCGGCATTGCAATGAATCAGCTTAATATATTAACATTTGTTCTCTAAATACAGGAATTCAAATCTGATTTAAATTAAAAAAAACATACAATTTCTATGAGATTGCAGTATCTACTCAGAAAAGGCAGTGTCTAAAAGTGACATACTTTCAGAATTGGGAAGTGTAGTATATTGAAAGAGATATGTAAGACAGCATAAAACAATTTTTATTATCTTATTTTGCATCAATTTGCATTAAGTATGGAGCTAATATTATACCCAAAAGATAAGAATTATTCACGGTTGCTTATACATATAAGAAATCACAGATTCTTCTCTCATTGGGCCAAATTCTGGTCTTCATTACTAGAATGAATTACTAGCGAATTCAGGAAAATCAGTATTTTTCAAGGATAACATGAAAAGCCTCTACCTAAAGTATGGATAACAATAATACATTATCCCACTATAGAAACATAATGAGTAGAGGCTTCTTTCTGAAAATACGAAAAGAGTCCAGTTCAAATACTCAGGACTGGAGCACACAGTAACTTGTTCATGTATGTCCAGGTGTAGCTGCAGCATGCAGACAAACATACCTGTGAATTCCCTGTTGTGCTTCACAGTTATCACCCCTTAACTGAAGTTGCTAAAATGACCTTTAGATAATGGACCTGGGAAGTCTAGAGGTCTGAGGTACCTTGGAAATTGTCATTGCATTTAAGATAGGCTGCCAAGCTTGAGTGTTCAAGATGCGAGTTTGTTTCATTCTGCTGACTGTAGATTGGATTTTTCGATTTGTCTCTACTTCGCCCTAAGAGGCAAACAAAAAAAGTAAATTCTGCATTCCAGAAACTTTCAGATATTCTTACATCAGAGGGGTGATAAAACGCGTTATCCTTAACACAAAAAAACCAACCTAAGACATTAATTTTCTTCTTCATCTTGTCATTCATTCATCTCCTTCCTCTTTATGCATCCCTGTGGTCTGGAGTCCCCAGTACAAGACATGGACAGACTGGAGAAAGTAGAACAAAGGGTCACAAAGATAATGAAGGGTCTAGAACATCTCCCCTATGAAGACAGGCTGAGGGAGCTCTGGCTGTTCAGCCTGGAGAAGAGAAGGCTCAGGGCATCCTATTAGTGTATATCCGTATCTGAAGGGAGAGGGTGCATAGAGGTGAGAGCCAGGCTCTTTCCAGTGGTTGCCAGTGACAGGACCAGAGCCAATGGGCACAAACCGAAACACAGAGGGTTCCCTCTGAAGATCAGGAAACACTGTTTTACTGTGAGGGTGACCAAGCACTGGCACAGGTTGCCCTGAGAGCTTGTGGAGTCTCCATCCTTGGGAATGTTCAAAGGCCATCTGGACATGCCCCTGGTCCCTATGAATAGAGGGCTGGACCAGCTAACCTCCAAGGGTTCCTTCCAACCTCCCTGACTGTGTGTTTTGTGAGTATTTCTACTACTGGTAGAACTATTCCAAGTTGCCTTAAAAGGGTGCAAAGCTGGTTCTCCTTCAGTGTCATTAATGAGGATTTTGCTTGATCTGAATAGGCAGAGAAAGGGTGCATCTGCACTAGTATCTAACTTCCAGAAGTATGTGCTGAAGCAGATCTCCCTATTGTCCCAGTCCGTGGCGTGAACAGTTTTGGTTCACATCACAGAGCACTCTGAGAGCAGTTGACCTAGATTCCTTTCAGATGAAACTAAATAGGAACACTCTTTTCTCCTAATCTTTTCCAATTATTTCAGGAGCTGCTAACTGAGGTAACAGGTTAGATATATGAGTTTTAAACGGAAGAAGTATCACTAGGATGCCTTCTCCTGATTCACTTCAGTGCTTTGAAAGTCCAAATATGGTTTTCATCTCTTTACTCAAAGTTCTTTCACCCTTTTTTGTAAGTCCTTACTCTTCTTACTTTTATTTCCCAATATTCTTCAGCTGTCAGCTTTGTCTTTACATATCTAATGAGCTTTTGTCCATTCAGAAACTTTAAATTGCAGAATCTGCTGACTTGCAGTTTCCAGCCTGCAGTTTAATGATCCAGAGACAAATCTCAGTTGTACAGTCACAAAGCTCAATAAAGGGAAAGATGTGGACTTAAAGCTAAAGAGCAGTGTTTGAGGGCTTTAATGGACTATAGTTCAGTGCTGTGTTATTCTCCTGCAGTCAGTGTGATCCAAGAAGCACTGGCCTGCTACTCAGTGTGTTTGCATTCTGATTCCAGTCATGCTTCTGATCTACTATTTCAGGAAAGCAACTACAAATATGCGTCTCCGTTTTCTTATTTGCAGAATGGATATGAAATCTTTAAATATTTTTAAGATTTATAAATGAAGAACATAAAGGTAAATAGTAGTATTTCACTGTATCATAGTGCAAAACATAAGCCTTCTCAGCAGCATTTCCCTCATGGAAGTGTCTCCTTTATATTGTTACACAACATTAAAATGTCTATTTGCTTCTAAGACACTTTTGAATGGAGGCTGAGAACTGCCACAAGGGATCATAATGCTGGTGCTTTCTTTAGTTGTGCTTAGGATTTCATAGGCCCCAATAAGAATTTTCAATATTTTTCAGTATACAGAAATCCAATTTGTAGTGCATCTAATAATGCACAAATGATTTTGAATCTTTTGAATCTGATAAACAAGAGGTAAGCAATAAGGTGTTCTTTTTGTCTCTTATCTAAAAGTACTGCATGTAACTTAACTTAGGTTTCATTTGTATTTTGCAAGAATACCTTCTTCCAACAGAATCCATCACCCACGGTTTTATAGTATGAATGTGGCTCACTCTGAATGGATGAGGCAAAACATCATTTATTCATAACAAGGCTTTGAGTGTCCAAGCTTTGACATACTTTGAAATACAATGAAGCACATATTACTCCAAATCGTGTAATTTTCAGCAAAGATATGGCATATTATTTCCCTCAGTTCTCTGTTTAGGGCAAGAACATGACAGCAAAAGAGCTTTTTACAATCCTAATTTCCTATTAGAGGGTGCTTGGGAAGTTCAAATCAAAACATTTGGCAGAAAGTTGTTTGGTTTGGGCAGAAGACTCTCAGCTTTACCATCAATAATCTGCCTGGTTTCTGGCCAGCTTGCCTGTCTGGCTTCCTCACATCCTGAGCTCTCCAGCAGCCCAGGAAGCAGAATGGCAGATGATATTTTGGGAATGCCAAAAACTGGACTGTGGGATCTGAGAAGGCTCAGCATCAATGAGTTCTGCAGTCTGTGTCATCAGGTAGACAGACTGTCCCCAGATCAGACAGTGAGTCTGTCTAGGAACTCTGGAAGAGTATTCAGGAATCACAGGACCCAATTTTTCATTTTGTAGGGACTGTTTCTGTCACTGCCACTCCTTGCTCTTTCCACTTGGATTATTCAGAATACATTACCACTAAAAGGAGGACTACACTTTGGGGTGAAGAAATGCAGAATAATTTTTATATTTTTTTTAGAGTAAAGGGATATCCATAGTTACACCTTTAAAATCTGACTATGTGTGTTCCATAAATATCTGGTGGATTTGAAAGGTGAACTTTGCCAATGGTGATTACTGTGGATTCTTCCATGTCTTTCTGCCTGCTTAATTGCATCCATTAGTGATAATTAAATGAAAGACACTTGGTACTTGAAATAACATCTTTTTGTAGAAATATATGTATTCCAGTACTTTGTGTTCAATATCACAGTACATTAGACTAATTTTTAAAGATTTTTTTTTTTAGAACTCATAATCACACAATATTGATAGAATTAAAGAATTTCTGCATCTGTTCTTATATTTGGTACATTTAAAACATAGAGTTTTAAACAATTTTTCTAATATTTTACCATGTATAAAATATTTCAGCTGAAGTACTTACTCTAAATGTAAAAACACCGGAAGGACCAGTTTAAAGAAAAAAAATCAAGATAAACTCAGCCTATTTATTTTGCTATTCAGATCAATTAATACTCTTACTACCTAAAGAACAGTATCCTAGGTTTGTTTTTTTTATCATCTGCCAGTACAAATGTTTGGCTCACATACAAATGCCATAAAATTTTATTTTATTCTGCTACAATTTCCTGCTTAATGTGTACTGAGACAGCTGCATAAAAATGTGCACACATTCAAAAGGGGACTCAAGTATCAGAAGAACAAAAGAATGGACTGGTCATCACAAGTTAGTGACATTTTCTGTCCTCTGAGCTGCCTTTTTCTAACTTGAAATACACTGGTGCATAAACTGAAGATGCCTCCAGATAGCTTTCAATTTGCAAATGTCCCCGTTCCATAGATCATACGTCTGGCCAGCTTTGACATGTTTCTGGAGTCATAATTTCATAGGTGAGTGCGCTTGAAAAATGTCTGAAGCTCGATAGGGACAAATAAGCTTTTGTTCCACAGCAGGCATGCATGTCTTTTCTTTGTTCCTATTCACAGCACTTTCAATAAGCATATTTATCCTGGCCAGTATCAAGAAAATCTAATATATGTTAAAGCATATGTTAAAATTTCAGTTCCGTTATAATCTTTTAACTTCGCTTTCATCAGTTTTTTTATAGGTAATATTTTAGCATGCATACTGTTATTTACAAAGCATTTCAGGATGAGCATAATCAGCAATTCTTCTAATAGCTGACTCTGGATTTTGAGAGAGAAATTACAAAGATTGGGAGAACAGCATTTTTCAGATGCCATTGCAGTATATGGCTGGCTGTAAAGGAACATTTTAAAATTAATAATTTATGTGCCCCAGATACACTAGATTCTTGACTGAACAGAAGTAATTATTATCCCCAAAGCCTCTAAACTAAATCTTAGAAAAGAAACAAAAAAATAAAGAGTGGTAGGCACAGATCTATTTAAACACTGTGGTTCCTTTTTTTAGTGACCATACTCTAAAATGTATATGAGATAAAGAAGATAGAGTTGTGTATGTCTGATTGTTTATTTCTAGCTTTGAGAAAGAGGAGAGTTTTCAAGGAGATTTGAGAAAGTAGAGGGATAGAATCAGATATTATGTACATAGGACTAAAGGGGACCTATCCTGTGATTATATACCCCCATGCCATATGGCCTCTTATAAATTATCATCTCCATATGAAAAATTACTCCCACTAGGGACTGTTCCAAAATTTCATCTCTCCAAAATCTAGAATTTTATATTTCCAGCCTAAATGTATTCAGCCACTATACCTATCTATTTTTGTGCAAAGACTGTAATTTAGCTTAAATGTTTCCTTCTTCCCTGTATACTGTCTTAGCAGATGACTGAACAGGAATGGCAATCCAACTGCTTTTCCTTGATATTTCTGTTATTATGCATTTATTATTTCATTCAAAACTGTGGTAAAGTAGATGTAGGTTAATCTTTTGTATATTTGCAAAGGTGTGATTTCAAAAGGCTGAAATGCAGGCACAACAACTCAGATTGCTTGAAATGAATGGCTTTACTATGCCACCCACTAAACTCTGGGTAGACAAGTCCATGTGACATGAGAAAGAGAAGAGGGAGCCAAACTGACACAGAGAAAAGGAATTAAGAAAATGGAGCAAACCCATGGAGAGGTTTTTAATGGTTGTCAAAGTGAGTGAGGAACCATTGGGTTTGTTCACTGATGTGGCCACTTTAATCTGTGCTTTTTAAAATTAAGAGCAGTTAAGAATGCAGCAGAATACTGACTGTGCCAGATGCCTTAGAGCAAAATGTCTGTCAACCAACAGAAAAAGCTGTTGCAATAGTTGTTGCCATCATGAATCCCCTTTTGGGGATAACAGTTAAATGGGAGAGAACTAGTCAAATTCAGAGGTCTAGAGAACTAGGGCAAAACTGCTCTAACTCGGTGCATATGCAGACAGCAGCTTTTATCGTACCACATACACCTTTCAGCCCATGAATCAATGCTGCTGAATCATGCTCCATCTTTTGTTGTCTCTCGGAGCTCTTTTTGTCAAGGAGACCTATTCCCCCCATTGCCCAAATGCTCTGTTGCTGTTATTTGTCTAACAATACAAAAAAATGTTAAGTTGCACAGAGTTGAGTGTGCCCTTCGTAAGTGCTGTGGTGGAACATACAGAGCTGAGTGATTCTGCATGAGAAGTGCAGAATCCAGGTGTTATCCTCTCAAAAGCTTTGTGCAATCGTAGCCTGGTGGATGGAAAAAATGTTTATCCAGGACGAGCCACCCACTTAGCCTTCTGAAGGCATCCCACCTGGCTGGGATGCCCCAGCGTCTGCTACATTGCTGACCTCCTGGAGCTGACAGCTTGTTGAAATTCAGAGTGGGCTTCTCAGTCCGACACTCCTCTATTAATAGCCATGTTGACTTGGACTGGATTTCAAATGGGTAATTATTTAGGCCAGCACTTCTCCTTTCACAGTCTGCGGTTCCAATGTTTGTTTCTGCACTCCAAAAATAGTGCTGTGTCCTATACGGGACTATGAACAACCTCAAATCTAACATGAAACAGGTATGTAGGTGAAGCTGTACATAGATATGTCAACAAATGTCTTGGTTTCCTCGGCTTTGGCACTTGAGCCGGTGATCCTTTGAGTTACTCCATAATTCGGACTTGATGGAAAAGCTCCTGACAGCTCATTAGCACGCAGGTCTGAGTGAGCCAGCATGGCCTGAGCACTCCACTTCTGTTCTGGCAGGAGCTAGTTATCCTCATCATTATTATCAAGCCATCCTCAGTGTCACCCATGTGACACCAAACATTACATACTGCTCTTCACTGCTGGCATCATTAGGAGAGGTTTTGGCAGCAGCCAGAACAACAACCATACACAGCTTCTTAGAGCTCTTGTTGCTCCTTTGCCTCTAACCTCAGCTGCCAAAGAGCTGTGATGTGCATCGGGGGACAACTTCAAAGGAAGCTTCTCAGTAATCACATGGCTTTCGCTCCAGCACCTCATATCGTGTGCCCTGCTATTCCTCACTTCTGGGAGGCACATGACCACATCCATTATTTAGTCATCCATCTTGTCAGAGCAATGGAGGTTGCTCCAAATCTTGTTCTGCAGCTGCCTGGTATTCCCATTTCACTTTCACTAGCCAAAAATTACTTCTTTTCAAAAAACTGTTTATCCACTGAATCTCTCTTTGATTTTTGTTAGAACAATATGTATTGCAGCAGCAATCTTTGTCAAGCAAAACACTAATTAGCAGGACCAATGATGACAAATCTGATCCCAAGTGATTGATTGGGAATAATTATAGATGCATTTGCACAGTAATAGTGAGCTTGGTGTTATGGCATGATGAGTTGTTAAGTTACATGAATTATACTAAAGTTTAATTGTTTAGATTCTTGAGAACTCCACTATCCCCCAGGGAAGATTTTTTGTAAAAATTTGGCTCTGATCTTTTTACTGAAGAATAAGATATTTTAAAAAGTTCAGATTTCTAGTGGGGTTTTTTCCCTAGCTTTTTTTTTTCTTTTAAATTGAGTTTTACAGCTGCACAAGAAAATTAAAATGTGTAAAATGTCACCAAACATATAGTTATGAGTACTGAACTTAAAAACTGAGAAATTCATCACTCAGACATGCTGTATGTACCTCTATATGAAATACATTAGTACTGTACTTCTTTATATTGGGATATAGAAGTTAAATAATTCTGCAAATTTTACTGTGAAATTCAGTTTGAAATAAGAAACTGAACCTTCCACAAGAGATAAAATATAACTGAAAAGTAATCTGAAAAAGTTGTAAATGGTATTTTTTTTGAATGCAGAAATACAAGTATTATATAACAGAATATAAAGCGTTTGATTTTTTATATATATATGTATTTATATATATAACAATTCTAACACGGAAAATAAAGCTGTAGGTTTTCAAATTAACTTTACAGCACTGGTAAAAAGAACAATGGAGTCCCTGCAGCAAACCACAGCCTTGGAAGTGCCACTAAAGGTAGGGATAATTCTGAATTTCCATTTCTGACTCAGGCATGCTTACATTATCATCATCATATTAAGATTCTAGCAAAAACTATTTTGCCTTCCATTTCAATTGTTTCATTTTCATATTTGTGGGCAATTTCTTTCTAAAATTACTATAAAAATTCTGAAGGAAAATAACTTAAACAAAGTCCACCTGCCTTTTGGAAAGTGAGATTGTCTTAGCAATGCAGTATGGTAATTTCAAAATCTATTTCATTCACTGCCATGAAACTTGGTTTCGGTGTGGTAGAGTGAAAAAAATCTCCCTTTAATAGGCTTTCTAGATGGGCCAGGCATTTGTTACAGCTGAAAAAATATTGCAAAAGATCTTTCTTCAGTAATTTTCACTTAGAAATGGGTCTATTTAACACTTCCATGTGGAAGCCTAACATAGAAAGCAGACAAAATCCTTGGTCACTGTTAAAAGTAGTGGACATCATCTACCAGACCAATATCTGTAAAAACTGAGGAGATAGCCACACAGCTATTGTATCTATCTATGTATTGGACCCAATTGGAATTATTCTATAAAATAATTATATTTCTCTCTACAAGACTGGTACCCTCCACCCTATCCTACTGCTCAGCTTTTGTTGCTTGACAGAAGACACTCCCAAGCTTTACAAACTGCATTTCTGTAGGTTGCTAACATTGTACACTGGTGCTTGCCTAGCTTCTTTTGTTACAAATTCCTCAAAATAAAAGCAAGACTGTTTTAAGGTATACTACATTTATATATTTTTAATTACCTTTAATTTCAAGGTATACTACATTTAAATATTTTCAATTGTAATTAAAACATGTATTTACCCTCATGCTGCTATAAGAGTCATAAAAATAATCAAATGTGATATTATTGGTGACACATAAAGTCAATAGCAATATCCTTCCTGAGGAGACTCTTTGGTAGTTTTTTCAGAGACTGCAATGTTCATACTTTGCCTGAGGAAATCATTGCCATGAAATAAATATGAACACTTTAATAGGTTTCTGAGAAAGAAAAATGTTTACATGGTTACTGAGAATGTTCATGGTTACACAGGCAGAATATCATTTTAGTGTTACATATGTCAGACAAACCATTAACTGGCAGAGGGTTTCAATGTCCTATGGACAAAATGGGACACACCATCTTATTCACCTCTAAGGTGTCTTACTGTCACACACTGACAAATTCATCTCGATGCATTAGCAAATGGATTCATTGTCATTCCTATTAGAACTGTAATTCTCTTTTAAACTCCAACTATGTTTTAATAGGTGAAAAGAAACACATTCTTGGAAAACAGGCAGTTCTCTGGGGTTTTCAAAGATTAGGACTTTTTAGTAGGCAGTAGAATTATTTGGAGAGACATGTTTCATTACCCTTGCTTGGTCTCCTTTTCCTGAGCAAATTACTGTAGGAGTCCTGACATACTTTTACTCCTACAGCATGCTAGACTACATGCATCATGAAGATACTTCATCTCCCTCTGAAGCATCACAAAGAGATCAATGGCAGAGGCCAGATAGAAAACATAAAGTACCAGCAGCTTGATCTCAGAGAAGAAATTGAGTGATCTTGTAAAAAAAAGTCTGTATTTTTATTCATGTTGTTTACCCTTCTATACAGTAAGAATATGTTTTTTAGGATTAGAGATGCTGAAGATGAAAAGGTTTTTGTGAAATGCTCCAGCTTTCCTTCAGCAGACTTACTTGAACTAAATATGTGTTATGTGCTCTATTAATATGAATATCATTTTTTAATATGGAGACAAAATGTCACTAAAGTAGAGCACACATACAGTCTTAATGGGGAGAGATCTCTTTTTCTTCTTTGAGGTAAAGGATGCTTTATCTTTGAAGTAGCTTGTTTTCCAAAATAGAGTCCTTGCTAATGAGGCAGCTTTCACGTCAGCAAATCTACTGTGTACCAGAGCACCAGGAACTGCAAAACAAACTGAAATTAAACCAAAGCAACAATAAAAATACCCTAGAATTTGAAAAGTAGGTGGTAAAAAACCCCCATAGTATCTTTATGCATTACTGACAAAGTTGCTGATGGTAAACATCAAAACCATCATGATGATTTTGTAGCTCCCTTAAAAAGCATAAGATGAATTTTGGTTTATGATATTCCTTGCAATTCAGTAACATGTATTTGCCATTCCAAAACTAATGGTTAGTCTTAACTGTTAAGGTGTTTTAATCACAATGGTTGCAATAATTGAGTATTAATAGAAATTAAGAACATTACATTTTGGATAGGTATGTAATCTAGAGCAATATTAACATCCAGAGGGAAAAGCAAAAATAGTAATCTTGTTATGTGTGATGTGTTTGTTTGTTTAAATTTTTATATTTTTTTTTATTCTGACAGGTTCCCTTGAAAGTGATTCTCACCACTGGGAAATCATGGGGGTGTATGACAGAATTGCAGGAGATGTAAAGCAGTCATCGGGGATGTTATTCAGTACCCGAACACCTCATTGGCCCGTGCTGATTCCTCGCTGAATCACTAGGCAACAGCGCTGCTGGATCTTTCATAAGCACCTAATACTCTGCATGTGAATTTTTTTACTTCATTTTGTCTGTAGCCCTAGGCAACTGCAGTGAGATAAAACTGGTTTTTACCAGTTCATTGTGTTTCCTTTAGCCAAGGTAACCAGCGGGGAGCTGCTTTTGTTCGGAGCTAAATTACGACATGTAAGAAACGAAACAAGACAGTATTAACCCTTTGGGAACATCACAAATACATTTGAGTTAGTAGGATTTAATGTTAAATATTTTGTGAAGTGTTTGTGTAAAAATTCTTCTACACTGGCACTATTTGAACTGTATCAGCAAATGCTTAACTGTTGTATTCAGCTTATTTTGTGTTTTGTGAGTAGAATGCAGATGCTTGGTGTTCATCACATATTAAATGTCCTGTTCACCAGAGTTAGAAAAAGAGTTTTTTGGAAATGAACTTAATTTTTAGCTAGAATTTTGAAGCAAAACGGGTAAACAAAACTAGAAGTCTAAATGCAATAAAAGTAAATGCATTATTTTCAGTTCAGTTAATTTCAAACTCAGTTTGCACACTGTCACCTTAGCATTGTTTAGAGGAAATATTATAATTTTGCCTCATTTATTATTTTTATTACTGATATAATGCTCAATACTGTTTAGATAAATTTTAGGATTTAGCCTTGTACATCTAAGGACTCAGGCTATTACTCTAATGTTTGGAGTTTTTATTGATAATTTGGTTTTCTGTAGAGTTTATTCTTTAAATGAGCTTGTTTCATAACATTACTGTTTTACAAATTCTATCTCCATGTTTTTGGAATACAAAACTGTCCTCGAAGTCTAATAATTATTCAGAAATTGAAGTCAAGCACAATATTCTTAAGAGATATTCAGTAAGTTTCAGCATTAAACATCAAATGACCAAAGTAATACAATTTAAATTTTAGAACTGCATGGTGACAAAGATTTTACAGCATTTTTAATTTGTATAATTAAATAATTTTGCATTGCACTTAAAGGCATTAAACTATTAAACATTGTTTTCTGATGTTGCTTATTGATCATACATAACCTGTCAGCTGAAGTGAGTCAGTAGTTTCTAAAATCTGATTCTTATAAAATTGGCAGTGATCATGTCAGCAAAGTCAGAACCTTCTGCATATTAACTGGGGCAGCTCCTTGGCTGGGGGTCCAGCCTGGGTGGCTGTGACCCTGCGCCAGGTCGTGTGAGCAGAGGGCCTGAGTCCACCTTTCCAACAGAGAAGACGTTGCACAAATTTTCTTTTGCTTTTTTCTGTTTTCAAGCCTTCTGTGTTTGCAGTGGCATGGAATAAGTGTGAATTGTTCTGCTGTCTCATCTGTTTCACACCTACTGTTTTCAGGAGACCTGTACTAATTAAGCCCAGTTTCTCTAAGGCTACATTGCTGACCTTCCTACTACATGGAGGAAGTCATCATTTTTTTATACCTTCCCTGCGGATTTCCACCTTGCATATTTTTCTCAGGATGCCTACTTTTAAACTAGATGTTGTATTTTTTCAAGTCCTGAACAACACTATGAATACTCTTTGCCTAACAAATAACAAAAACATACTTAAGAACAAAAAGAACCTAGATCCACTTGTGTGAATTGACATCTGTTCAAATGAAGCTACAGAAATGCAGAGGTCACCACACAGAACAAATTTTCAAACACAACCTTTCACAAAAGACTGTCAGTCACAGTTCCCCAGATGTGTGCACTTTGTATAAGTTATCATACAGCAGGCAATGTTAATATTTTATTCTGCTTGTGTCACAATTTCTTCATGGTTTTAAATTTCTAAAGGGTCATTGAACAAAAGGAAGAGGACCAAGCAATAAGGCACCACTTTTTCACATGTGTCCAAGGGCTCATTCTGCGAACACTGGTGTGAGGACTACAGGCAAACTAGTATAATTTTGGAGGAGTGTTGCTGACCAAGATCTCAAGACTTGGTGCAGTTTGTGTCCCCACAGCTTGCAGGATGCATGCCATGACCTCAGTATATCCTTCCAGTGCTTCAGATTCTCCAGTAAAGAAACTGAGAAATTTTCTCCACTCGAGAAAGAGTAGTGATTGCAATTCATTTCCCAGTAAGGTCCTCTGGACAAGGCATCTGTTTTATCACACTTGTGTGCTGATCTATGTGTAACTATAAAACCGGGGTAGTGCAGTTTTTCCAAACCTTCAGCAAAGTCTGAATCTAAAGAGCCATTATAGAGAAGCAAAGCCAGTCCTGACCACAGATTTCCTCCCAAATAAATACAGGTGAAACTGTTCAGCATTTGATGACTGCCAGGAATTCCTTTGGGCAGCACAGTAATTTCACACCAGAGAACTCAAGACCCTTATTATAATAAATAACCACCTTTGCAGGTTATTTTTGTTCTCCGTGAAACTGACTTTAAAATATTGTTAGGCTCGAGCAGGAACAACCATAAGAGCCCTTTCTCATCCTTAAAACTCTTGATCTCTAGAATGTTTTCCTTTTTCTCACATCCTGTGAAAAGGTACTGGGAGAGCAAGAAACATAACTTCTGTTTGAATTGCAGAATCCTGCAAAAGTACTGATCAATGAGCATGAGAAATCACAGAACAGATGGGAAGAGAGAAATGGTTGTACTTAGTTTCAGATATCCTTTGTGAGCAGAAATTTCATTAATTGATTCCCTGAACACCATAATAGCCCCTCTTGAACTGATTTGTGTCTTTGGGTTTAATTTCAGGTGTGTCCTTCGTGGGCTGAATGTACCCTTAGATCATCTGTAAATCTCTTCCTTTGCCATGTAGAGTAGTGGGGAAGGAGCACTACTTGAACATACTTTAACTCTACGTCTGGGGGAAATGGAACAACACAGCTCTTTGCTGGTGTTTGCATGGATGAAATGACCAATATTTACCTGCTTGCAAATCTTCCGGTGCCCACACACCACTGTGGGGTGGCATGACTAATCTTGAATGTTGGTCCAACTTGATAACAAGCATAGCTCAAGCACTGGTCTCAGATTTTATGTGAGGAAGACATTTTACACAAGGAGGGAAAAAAGTCTTGGTTTTTGAAAACTGACAGTAGATTAAGAGATTGAATCTGCTAGAGCATCCAGGACATCATTTGTTCATGATAATGACTGAGAAAGAGCCCTTAAAATAAAGTTTTTTCATTTTTTGAGAGAAAACAAAACCTGTTCCTCTCATTTCTTGTTTAATCTTATTTAAAAAGGCCAAAGAATGGGCTCGAAGTTGTATTGTAGTTTCCCAATATATTTTCTCAATGGCCTAAAACACCTTTTGTCCCTTGACAGTTAGAAGACCAGACTGGACAAATCCCTGAGCAGCTTGGTTTTGACCTCATAGCTCATACTTTGAGCAGGAAGCTGGACTAAACACCTCCTGAGGTCCCATCCAGCCTGAATTTTGGTCCTGTGTCATTCCTCAGTTGGACAACAGCAGTCGTATGTGTGAAAGACAAACCACAAATTCCCTTCAAATATTCTGCTGCACCACATTAAAATATAGAGTGCCATACCAGAAGAAGCCCCAGAAATGTTTTGGGATTTCATTCCTCCTTCCCACCTGTGTTGCCTCATTCCGTGCCAGCATTTACTATATTCCCTGGCTCACAGGCTCACTTTTGGCTGGCATACTTCCTTTTGGTATTAGCAGGTTGTCAGAAACATTCAGGGAGTGGAAAGGAATCCGTTTTCTCTGCTGTTCTGCAATAGTTTTAGTAGATAGTGCATCTCTGGGGTTTAAAGTAAGTTTCAATCATGTCCCGTCTTTGCCTCCCTGGGAAATGTCCCCAGCTCATCTCTAGTGGAAATGACAGCAACCCTCAGCTGGTTCTCTTGAGACCACTGCTCTTCTAGCACCAGTTTTTGTAAGACCCCCTTGTGTTATCAAGTGTCTATTATCTACTGTAAGTCCAGGCAATTTGTTATCATCTCTGCTTGTGTTCTGAATTCTGGACGTCCAGCTTCCAGCCAATGTTTGCACATTTTTGGTGCATTTGTCCATGTCACCCTTTCCATTCAAGGCTAATTAGTTGGACAATTTTTAGCTTCTTTCTTCCTCAGCTTTTGCTGTCTACACTGATAATTTAATCCACTGCCAACCTTTCCCCTGCACTTCACAGACACTGTTATTATTGCTGGTAAAACTCTCATTATTAATTGTCCACAAGTCAAAAAAGGAGTTGCTTGTCTTTCTACCTCTAACCTTTGTGCCCTCAGTTTGCTTCCTTCTACCACTTGCCATGAAATTTATGCATTTTTTGCATTTTGAAGACTGTCTTCTGGGTAGCAATATTTTTACTGTAGTTCATCTCATGATCCATTTTTCCATGTTATCAAAAATTGACTGTGGAAATTCCCTGGGTTTCCCCCCCTCCCCTTCATTTTTTGTCAGCTTCATCTGCCGTGCACACTGAATTTCTCACATCTAATTATTCAAAAGTGTCATGTATCAGAATACAATCCCATTTTCCAATTTATGTGTTAAGCAGAGAACTGCACTTACAGGCTCCTGAGAATCAACCTCCGTCCTCCCCACGAGTGACTGCTCCCTGATATGCTGCCTTTCTGCACAGAATCAGCTGAGACAAAATTAAATATCTCCCTGGGTTACCTTGGCCTCTTTGTACTGATGCATTAGTCCCCATCCAGCTGAATCCAGAAACTGGTTAATTCCTGATTTATCCTAAGTGCCTTATTAGCATCTGGTTAGGTGAAGAAGACAAGTGTCCTCAGGACTTCTGCCAGAATTATTTTTTCCTTCCCTTTTTAACTCCAAGCATGTCCCAAAGCCGGGTCAGGATGATGATTGACTCCAAACTGCACGTGAAGGACACCTGTAAGAACTTAATTTCTTCACAGTGAATAAATTCTGCAGCAGTTTGCAAGCTGAGCCACCCTGCTCGCCTGCCAGCAATCCCCATCTCTGTTTATCTTCCCATCCATTCACTCGAACCATGATGTTAAATTAAATAAGCTTCCCAGGGAGGTTTCACTTTAAATATAATGAGCTTTTGTAACACATGAGCTGGGAGAAGTCAACATCTTCCCTTGGGGCCTCTGTGGGTTACAGATGAGGTTAAAAAAGTGTTGTAAATGTTGGGCTTTAGTCAAATTCTCTGTCTTCATTTGCTGCTTCTGATACTATGGCTTGTGATACATTTGATTTTTCTTCTGGAGCTGAGCTTTTTTCTAGTCCTTTCACTTCTTCTCATATGTGACCTAAACTTTAACCGTCTCCTGGCATTACCCATATCGCTTAACACCTTCCATCCCCCTGTAATCAGGTTGGTGATCACCTCTTTAATTCATCCTACCCCTCCAGTCTGGGCAGACATTTATAACTGCACAATAAACCAAATATTTTTCTGATAATGAGCCATATCTTTCTTTCCTGGGTAGCTCTTGAGTCCTGTTTATGTTGCTTTTGTAAAACTGGAATCTTGCATTAAATCCTTCTGGCCAACAGGTTTATAATTCAAAAGGATTTTAACAGGGTGGAATAATAGTGTAAGATTAATAAAAAGAAGCGATTCACTGTGATAAGTGCAAAGCTTCACACAAAAGCAAAACCAGTTACCTACTCAAATGTAGGCCACATATTTCCCAAAATGCAGGGAACAGCTAGTTAAGTATCAGTTTCAGAAAAAAACCTGAGGATTTCTAGGTGTTTGTACAGTGATCATGAGTGGTATAATCGGTCCCTCCATTCTTTTCAGCCCCAGCAAGGTCTCAGCTGAATGCTCGGCCCAGTTTTCAGAAGTGCATTTCAGAAGACAGGTAGAGCAACAGGAAGCCATAGGAGAGCAACAAGAATGATCAGAGCTACAAACAATATCCCCTGTGAGGAAAGGCTGTGAGAATTTCAAGTCATTTGACCTTGAGAAGACTGAGGAGAGATCTAAAAGCAGTCATCCAGTGTGAGATGGGCTGTCATAAAGGTGGCAATTAACTGCTCCATAGGTCCTCTGGAGGTAGAATGAGAAGACAGGGGCTTAAATTTCAGCAAGGTATAACTAGGGAAGATGTTAAGCAAATCTTTCAAAAGGATGCTAATGATAATGGAGCATTTGAATGGACTTGAATAGAGCTTTCAGATGTTTATTACTATGCATTTCTAGAATAGGACAAATACATGTCACGATATAGTTTTGCTTCATGGATCTTCCTTCAGGCCAGGGACAGAGGCTGAGCAGCCCACTGGGATCTGCTCCAGCCCAAGTTCTGGTTTCTGGGGTCAGACCTTGAGCACAGTAGGTACAGCAACAGAAAAGGTGCCATTGGCTCTGCAATGACACCAGCAAACCAGGCCCTTAGTTTACACCCCTAATGCAAAATGATGGTGGGTCCAGTACAAAGTGTGGACCACCCAGCCATACCTCTCTTTGAAGCTGGACTTGCTTTGAGCTGGGGATAGAGTACCAGCAGAGATCCTTACCAACCTGTTATTCTGTGAGCTTTAGTAGCTGCCAGTAACAGACATGAAGGCCCTGCTTTCCCCCTGAGTCATTCCCAGCTAGAATCCCACCTGGTCCAGCTCTGCAGTCTGCCTGGATGGCAGTGCCAGGTTCTAACTCGCTGCAGGGAAAGAGTCCACAATGATGGGTTTTAATCACTGGAGTTTTACTGGGATGGAGAAACTGGAGCTTTCTGATGGAGTCTGTCTCAACTACTGCAAATTGATTTTTCTTCATAGTGAAAAAAACATAGTTAAGAGTTTTCTTCTGACCCACCCTTGATCTTTAAAGGATCTTGATATTTTGGTCAAGCAAAAAATAGGAGTGTTCAAACTCTCCAGACTTCTCTTTGTTGTTTCCCTTTCTCCCCACACAGCTCCCAATGACTGTTCATTGCCAGTTCCTTACGGATAATGTGTTACAGAAGTGACTGCAGCAATGTGTTCTGAGCAAGCTTTATTAGGACCTTGGAAACGGGGCACATCTTGACCAAAAAGCTCTCCAACAGGGTGGGTGATCACTGGCTGAGGACTGTGACAGGAGTCCCCTCCATGAGTCTCAAGGAGGCACCTTCAGCTGGGTGAGGTGAAACTCCCAGGTATTCTGGCACTGGGAACATTTATCTGTATCTTTGCATGCCAATTGCTGTTCAGCCGGTTGAGGTTTTGACACATTCCCTTACCCAGTGTTAGCCTTTTTATATGAAACATATATATATGTATATAACACATATGTAACTCTATGATGGTTTAAACACAGTAAAGTACAAATTAGGGTCTTTTCCTTGAAACAAGTTACCAGATCAGTAAGTCATGAAGACAGAAAGCAATATTCCAAGGTTGATTTGCAGACAGCTCCTTAAGACTGAGCAGGGAGTAAAGTTTGTGGTCATCAGTCTTTCATAGGAAATTGCTCGGTTTCAATGTTGGGTAACGGCTGAATTTCTTACAATATAATTTTCATGTATCCTAATATGTTTAAGGTACACTGTTTTTGACTTTAGAGATTATTTTTCCCTCTACTTCAGTTTTGAGGAAAACATGCCTCCGTAACCTGCAAGCTCAAATCACAAAATGGGCAAAAAGGCTCATAGTACCAAATACTACTTGTGGTGCATCTAGCAGAACTCACCATTGTGAGACATCCACATGTCGATTTGTTTTTCTCTTTTCAACCAGAACACTGAATTTTTTTCTGTCTGAAGAATCTATTCCGAGCCATTGCTGTCAGCTCATTTGGGAGCATGGAAATAGCAAAACCACACATATGTGACTTATTCAAAGGTGAGTGTGAGGATGGACCCCTTGAAAGCCATCAGTACTTGACAGGCACGATCTGGAATGTATTATCTTTTGTGTGCAATACACTTACACCTCACACTTCTGGTCGGCCACAAAGTGTGTTTGTGCATCCCAGCCCACCCCAGCCCCAGCACCCCATTTACTGCAACACAGGGAGAAATGACCTACTGAGCTGGGCTATTTATCTTTGCTTATCTAGAAGTCCAGCTTGGGCCAAATGAACTACTGACCCCTCTTTTTATCAGCTGTTAGCATCAGGATTGCTGAGCATTTCTCCTCCTGACAGAAGTAGCAGGAGCTGGCAGACTGTTGGTGTCACACAGCATTTTTAGGATCAGATATACACTTATCAATCCATAAAATGCCTAAGACCTATCCCTTGTTTGCCAGTCCTCTGAATATCCAAGCAGCCTGCTCAGAAAACCTGTGCACAGGGAAGTGATTGATTCGGCCCCTTTGGGACTTAAGTGCCGACTTCTGGGATTCATGTCCTTGCGACTGATATCCATGGCTTTTCCTTCTAATATTGAGTAGGCAGTTCCTTCCTTCAAAAGGCAGTCAGAGTCAGAGTGCATGTTGCTGTTGCTCCTGTCCTTTTATCTACAAAGCATAGAAAACCTTTCTCCCTGAAAGGCTTTCAACATCCATCACTCACAGGAATGCATGAATCACCTGATTACAGCAGGTTCTGCTGAGGAGCTTTCCGTGCTCCCCCTCGGGGCTGGCCACTGTGTATGAACTAATCAATATTTGCTCTGCTAGAGATAAAGAAACAAAAGGGAAAAAAAAGGAAAAGGAAAAAAAGAGCACAACTGTGTCTAGCCTCCAAGTTACTGCATCCCACAGAAGAGCCTGGACTCTGTAGCCAGTCTCCAGTCCAGGGAATGCTTCATGGCTCCAAGCATGTCTTTGTGTGTAAATCAGAACAAAGCAGAATGAACTCTCGGTTGTGTAATTGCCCATAGGTACATCCCAGTGAAATGCTGACCTTTTCCCCTTGGGCTGGAAGGCTTTTCCCTTTTTTCCCCATTCCTACATTATGGATCCTCCATGTCCTTCTTCACGCTCCACACTAAAGGTACAGAGACAGGAGTACACTTTCTTGTCCCTGCTTCCCCTCCATCATCTTCTGACTTAAGGGTGATCATTTAAGCCCTTTTTGTGGGATCTTTTGGCCCTAAACCTCATTTCTAGTTTATTTATATTTCAGTTATTTCAATAAATAATCTTAGCAGCAGGTGTTATTCACTCCCCATGTTACTCTACCTCCTGCTTTTTTTTTTGCTCATTGTTACTTCTGTACCTAACAGTTGCCAATGACATTTTTTACTTCTTAGTCCAAGGACATTCATTTCTCAGCCAAGTTTCTTTTTATACTTGTGTTGCTTTTTATATTTCCCAGTCTGCCAGCTTAAAGCATTGTCCTGTTTGTGGTGCAGTTAAACACATTAGTCATAGGGAGGAAACTGTGGAATTTAAATCTTTTTACTGCCTACATGAACTTCACATTGTAGGTTAAGTGTTTAATCTTCAGATATTTCCTTTTCCTGTCTTGCAGAAATGGGGAAGCAAATCATCGTATTGCCTGGTTCATAAAGCTATTGGACTAAAAGTCAGTTTTGAAAACCATTCTTGATAATCAATTGACAAAATGTGGGTTCCCTTCCCCAAAGACTAGTGATATGGCAGAATTCAGTGGATAAAACAGAGGCTAAAGGAAACCTGCCTAGGAAAGACTCAACTCCGAAAGCATGGAGATTCTCCAAAGAAGTCTCTGTCTTTCTGCTTCCTACAGTTATGCAATAGGAAAGTTTTGAACTCTTTGGGCCTGATAACCAAACTTGGACATCACTGAAGGGATCCAAAGCCTCAAGCCTGCTTTGTAGTTTTAGCATCTGCAAGAGGTTTAGAGAAGAACCCCAATTTAGAGCAGCCCTCACGGTGTGTATCTTGCAGTGCATCATGATTTCTTGCCTGAGGTTGTTCAAAATTTCATCTGAGCCATCAGGTCATACCACTACTCTGCAGACAATCTATTGCTTAAAGGCCAAGGTACTCCTCCTCACAGAGTGTGCTGGGATAAATCTTAATTTTTCCTGCAGGGAACCAAGGTTTTCAGATTAATTCCATGTGGGACAGTGGTCCCCTCGTTCCATCAAGGTATGGCACAGGACTGTGAAAGTGCAGCCTCTGGCAATGATGGCAGTCAGGACATGAGCAAGAAGACATTACCAAGGCAGGCTGTATCAAACAGATTTCATAGGAAAAGGTCTTACATTTCTGTTTTCCTGAGACTGTGACATGCCTTGTCTGTAGGGACTAGTTTTGAGTCACCTGCTCAGGACATGGCCTTTGACAACCCACCCCAAAGGACTCCAGTGCCAAAGCCACACAGGTTCTTCATCTGTTCGTAAACTAAATTGAACCAACTCATTTAAAGACCTCGACTTGTAATGATTGGGATGGTTTGCTAGATGTCATATACAGTTCTTATTAAACTGAGCAGGATAGACAAAATGCTTGGCATTTACAAGTTAAGTTTCTAACTCCGATAGCACTCCTAGAAATGATAATTAAGTAGGAACTAAATGACTTTCTTTAATTAAAACATTTTGCCAGGAAAATAACACTGATAGGTACTTCAAGAACTTCGTGTCCCTAAAACACACCAAAAAGCTACTATATTTACTTTCAGCTAATGCTGAAAGAATTCCCTCTTCGCACACTTTGGGTAGCTCAGTGGTGTTGGAACAGCAGGGAGCACAGCGTAGGCTGCAGAAGCCATTTGGGAAGTTCCTGTGGGAAGCTCTGCACCATATTACTTCCCTGCTGTAACATCTCCTGCTGATTCAAGGACCCAGAGGAACCTCTTCGAAGTCTCATTCAATGGGGATTCCTGAAGAAGTGCAGAGAGAGGCAAAGACACTCTGACCCACCTCTTAAATGGTGCACAATGGGCAGAGATAACCCCACCCCGTGTTTGGGACCTGCACACTGAAGACCATGTTGCAGCTGCAACCACTCTGGTGAAGTGCATCTTGTTCAGAGCAAGATCCACCAGTGTGAGTGGCTTGAGCTTGTCTTCATCAGCTCTGCAGCATATAAGTCACAGTCTTTATTAAACTCAGTGGCGAAAGAGTGAATACAAACAGATGTGTGTAACGTTCTTTAATTTACAGGAAGGGGAGTAAAGAATCTTAAACATTGTCCCTTACATCAACTTTGTGTTTCACCTAACACAGATTTTATACAATAACATACAACACTGCAATTAAAGCACTTCATCCTCTGCCAGCCACCCAAATGGTTAATGAATGAGCTTTACAGCCTTGAATTCCACATGTAGCTGTTTACATACAAGGAGTATTAGGCTATGGCACATTGATCAAAAAATATGCCTTCAGTTTAAACACACGACTTTTAAAAACAGTTTTCTAAGAATGAGTTTTTTGAGTACAGGAAGGAAAAAAAGACACATTTAGATACATTATTCTATATTAGCATGCTCGAAGTATATTAAGTTCACAGCTCTTACCCATCTGACACGTCCTTTTGCAGGGCCTGAGCTTCTGTGCTGTTTTCCCTTGAGACTTCTTTACATATGCAAAAAATACTGAAAATCTGTGTGGAAGCTCTGGTGACAAATCCTTTGAGACTATGACATGATGAAGGAACAAGCCATCTCAATGAATAATTTTGCAGTTTGTTAGCATAGTGAAGTGTTTTGATTACTTTTGCTTAAGTGAATGACAAAGGAACTGTTTTATCATGTACCCTGCTCATTTCACTATTATTTGTCCTGTTGAAAGCTATCTTTTATTTTTTCAATTAGGCATAGGCATGGCACATTCCGAGGACTAGAGGTGTCATGACACTGATATTAATTAAAAGACTACCATAGAAATAGGAGATGGTCATGTAGTTGAGCTGTGCTTCTCTGATACTCAGAGTCTAGGAAGACAAACAGTTCCAAAAGGGGGAAAGGATATTTATATTTTAACCTACATAACTTGCAAGTGCTTAAGTTATCTGTGTGACTTGTTCACCTTTGCCATGCAAACAGAGTGTATAATAAATCTAAATGACTCAGCAGGAGAGTAAGGGAGAAGACAACAATACTGCTTGCCTCTCCAGCTTGTTAGCTCTCCCAAAGCAATGCTCACAGCCTGGCTGGGCTCACTTCATGTCATCGAAACACAGGTGTCTCAGATGATATTAGGTTGTCATGTTTAGCCAGCTGAATCATGTCCTTTGTATTTCTAGAGAGCATTACTATTCATATCAAAATCTATTGTGTTTCTGTTAGAAAGAGTGTGAAAAACCAGCATCTGCCTTCACTAAAAGCAGTATTTCTGCAAGTCACAGGGAGGGAATCCTGCCAGGGTGCCCAAAATCTCAAGTACTGGTTTTAAGCACTGTAACAGACCTGAAGCTTGAAGGGGAATTGCAGTTCACCTCCCAGGGCCAGACTGAAGGAGATGGTGTGTGGTAATCATGAGTGTGTTAATTGACATTTAGGAGACCAATACTGCAATGATAAAAAGTTCAGATCTAGCATCAGTGAGAAACATCTCAGCCTTGTGAAAATTTAATAAGCTATCAGGGACATTTTTACTGCAGTTTAATGTGCCCAAGTGCTGGCCAGGCAAGTTTCTGCTGTCTGGGAACCAACGTAACAGAACAGCTACTGGAAAGTTTTCACACTATTGTATTTGTAAAAACTATTGTCAGTGTGAATTTTTTTCTCTTTTCCTTTCTTTCTTTTTTTTTTTTTCATTTGCTCACCCAGTTTTCAGCTCCCCACCTTTCCCAGGACGTTGACATCACACCTCACATTATCTGAAACAGAATCTGATGAACAGTGATTTTTATTCTTCTGTGTATAACACCTACAAAACATAATCAGAATGGAGGTCAGGGTAGGTCAGTATAATTTTCCCTGGCATTTTAACCCCTTTCACCACACTTGGCAATGCAAAAATGGATCTCCAGTTGGGTTCTTTCTTACAGTGGACTCAGTGGGAGAGGTAGGTGTATAATATACATCTGAACATTCATAGGAGAAAGGAAAGGTAGCTGCATTATAGAAACATGTATGTACTTATGCATTCTTATATAAATTGACATACATACAGGCCAGCTAATTCTTTAGACCTTCTTGCATTAGAGAGTATTTTGAACAGAAAGCTAATCTTTGCAATGTGAAGTAGAATCATGGTGTGTCGTTTTTTCCCTGTGGTTAACCTCACAGTTATTTTAGGTGGTGTTTTGCTGGATGTACTGCACTAAAATGAAAGCAAGGACTGCTTCTCTGTCATGCAATTGTCTCTGTGTATATTCATGATGGGACATGGCCACAGTGTTTTAGCTGGAGACCCTTGGTCTTAGGGCATCTACACTGGCAGACCTAACCCTCCTCCCCTGCACACACCATGCATTCAGTTGTCAGAGCCTTTACACAAAGTCTTCTGGTTTTGGAACCTCTCACCCACCTTCTGAGCTGGAGTAAAAATTTAGCTATTTGTGCAGTTTTTACATACAGCATGAGGTCATCATACAAGGCACAGGGCTCCTGCCAGACCAAAGCAGTCCAAACCCTATAAACCCCTCTTGGACTGCTCAGGTCCTCTATATCCATAGAGAATAAAAAAAGAAATCCATGTCTGAAGAGAATATCCAATCCTAAATTCATTTTCTGGTGTGATCTTTTCGGGTTTGAATGCTTGACCTTCCCTTTCTAATGACCCTCTAATAGCTTTGAGATCCCCCTCCTTTAAAAGCGGTGGAGGGAGCTCCTCACTGATGGGACTCCAGAATGGATGGTTCTCCACCTTACATGCTTGGAAAAGGCCAAGAACAAGCACTTGTAACCATTTACTCATCTCTTCCTCAAACACTCAGTGATGCTTTGGTGAGAAAATCCTTCCCCAGTTTGGGATAGGATCCATCCTTCCCACTTGGTGTGTCCTGGTCCAGAATTGAACCCTCTTCCCCTTGATGATCTGTGCAAATGTTTTCATAGTGCACATTATTTAAAGGGGTTTTAATGGTCCACTCAATTCTAGCTTTTTCTTTTGCTCCTTAAAATGTTCCTAAAGAAGTCACAATCTGTAAGACTAAAGTATTTAATTTATTCTTTGTTTTCTTTACCTTTCCGCAATGAGAAAAACACAAAAAAGTTAATAATGGAAACCCATCTCATGATAGAGACCATTCTCTCCTGTTCTTGAGAAACAAGGTCTCTTCAGCTTAGAAGGCTGTAGGAGCTTCTGTTTTTACAAATAAGTCCACCAGATGTAAACCGAAGTGGTTCCTAAACAACGCAAATGAAGAATGATCTTGATTTTAATGGTTGTTATTCAGGGTTGCTGCACAATAAAATATGAGTGACAACATAAAACAAATTAAGAGGAGTGAAAGGTAATTCAGTTTGCTGTAGTGTTCCTTTCTTCCATCCTACTTACTTCTCTGCAGAGAAACACAAACCACCTGTTTATTATTTTCCTACTCTATCAGTTCTTTCCTGTTTAGGTAAAAATATCTAAGTAATTAGACTGTAGGATAAATCCTAGGGCTGAGCAATTGACTTTCACACTTCTGTCTGGTAGATGGAACCACAGTGCAGCTAACCAATGCAGCTGGACCACACTAAAGGCCACCTGAGCCTTTGCAAGTGATTTGTCCTTACCACAGCATCAAACCTTTGATTCTTTAACAACCAGGAACATAGTTCCCTGTTAAGACTTTAAGCTTTGGTGACTGATTAAAACCCCAACGAATTTTTGCTGAAAATGATAATTTGTCCTTCAGCTTCCCTGAGTTCTCTGGTACAATTAAGCTCCTCTACAGAGGCATCATATTGGGATTTATCTCACCTCAGGTGTTTCTAGGATAGACATCTACTGCTGGGCTAGTCTAGACACACCTTGTACTGGTCATTAATGCAGAGAAATGAACTCTTCTGGAGCATGATTCATCTGACCCTGCCTTTGACGTTCAGATGAGATGATTTATCTCTTTACAGACCCCATTCCTCTTCTGGTATAACTGACATAAGGTGCTGAATTTATTTTATTGTCTTTGCAAATGCAGTCGAGCACGGAAAAGAATGAAAACCTACCACAAAGATATGAACAGGTTAATTTCCTGACAAATCTGGCAAATTTCATAATAAATAGTACTATCACAAATGACCATAAATACGGCCATTTTCTCCCCATATCAATAGTTGATTTTACAACATTTTATACATAATTGCTGTTGACAGAGCTGATAACTCTACAGATTTCATATTGTAGGAATACCAACCTGGGAAATTTTTGGCAGCAGGAACTTCCAGGGCTTGAATGCATCCTGACAATTACAAAGAAGCATAATGCCAATCTGTGGGTTGTCAGGACCCTGGGGAGCCAAGCAAACCTTCTGTGGTTCCTCAGCCTCCTTGATGAGGAGTTCATTCCAAAAAGCAGTCTTTGAAGTGTTTGCTTCCCAGGGAAGCGTGGTCATACCTTGAAATGATGGGGCAGTAAAAAGAAGCTGGTTTGGTTTGCTTCTTTGGCCAGTAGTGTTGTAAATAGCTGCAATAAAAAACAATCTTTGTGACTGGACACCTTCAGGTTCTTGAGGTTTTTCTTTTTATTAAAATGGAAGAGGCGGTAATTGTGGTACTTGACATTTGTGTAACAGGGATAGGGCGGGGGCATGGGGGGTGTTGTGAACCAGGGAGATGCTTAAGGATTGGAGAGAGAAATGTAGCAGAAAGCTGCGTGAAAGACTCCAGAGAGGTGAAGGAAACTTCTGGGTGACTCCTGCAAGCCCTCAGGAGCACTCCAAGAAGGTTCTGGCAGTAGCTAAGCAGACATGTGAGAGCTTTCTGTCAGACTGGCAGGTGGTGGTGGAATGGCTTGTAAAAAGGGGAGCTACTGCTGGAGTGGCAGTGCAGCCTGGAGCAGTGGGACTGCGTGTCCAGCCATGGGGCCAGAGCATGGGTCCCAAGTCACCACTTGGCACTGCTACAAGTGCATCCTTACCCAAATACACCCCACCTGATAAACTCAGAATCAGCCAAGCCTGAACTAAAAGAGACACAACCATAAGGCACAAAAATCTTCCTTGCTGCTGAGATAAGCAAAGGGAGGTCCAGTTTATGACTCCTGCTAAAGCCTAGATATGAAATGACCCCAACCCCTGCAGCTGTGGGGACACAGGGAAGACTGGAGGAAAGCCAGAGGCCCCCAGAACTTGCCATGGCACCTTTTGCTCAGCCTACCTGATAGATAAAAGCCAGCCAGCAGCAAGGAGCTGTCCAAGAGAGCAGTGGGCTTGTGGTGGAGAGTGGTGGGAACCTCCGTGGGCACTTACCAGCTCCATCTCTTGGCACAAGGTGGGACAGGATGGACGGGTGGATGGATGAAGGTAGATAGCTGGATAGATAGGTAGACAGATGGAACATTTTGTGGCTGTTTGGTCGAAATAAAAGCAGTTTTATGGGTTGGATGTGCTCAACCTGGGTGCCTCCCTGCCCGGTTCCAGGCTCAGCCTCCTTCCCTTCCTTGGGAGAGCACCAAGGCCATGATTACAGCAGAGGAGAGGGCTCGTGTCATTGCTTTGCTTTGGCTTTTCAGGAGGTGTTGGAGGGTACACAGGTGGTGGGTGTACTGGGAAGTCTGCAACAGGGAAAGGGGCCACGAGGTCCTGTCCCATCCACAGCAGGAGGGATGTGCCTGGGAACACTGGGCATGTGGCAAAGTCCTCGTCCCCATTTTATTTTTTATCTGAAGCAACTCACCATAAAGAGAGAAAGAGACCAGAACAGAAAAGTACAGCCTGTTAGTGGAGGGTCTGAGCCGAATTATCAGTTAATTGAGGTGCTTTAAGGCACACATCACACCCACACTATAGCTTCTAAAACCAACACAGCTTTTGTTTCTACATTGGTGTTTCACTAAAGCAGTTTTAGGGTAGAAATATTTTGGGGTTTTATTTTTCTGTTTTTATTATATTTTTTTGTTAGCTCTGGCATAAATTAAAGCTGGTGCACATGCATGAACTTACAGCTGTTTCCCCCCAGAACCCTCCCAAATTCCATAACACATTGCTATCAGTCCCGGAGGTGTATTGCATACTCCTCTGAAAGAGATACTGCTATTGGTGCCTGCACATCTGGATACAGCAGGGAAGTGACAGGGGTCGGATCCATATGGCAAAGGCATTAACCTTATGCTCCACATCACTGCCTGACTGTTCAGCCAGATAACCCTGCACGTCCCAAAGCTTCAACCCACGCTCCTGGGAAGGTGATGGCCCCCAGTGCCCTTGCTGGGGGTGCTGCCTGGGTGATCTCCAGAGCCAGGTTGTCAGCAAGGTCTTGCCTGGGTGTCCCTGAGCTGCTACCCCTGCAGCATTTGTCACTGCCTCCAGGAACTGCTTTTCAGGAACAGACATCCCCAGAGGCCATTTCAGCAGTGATGAGTTTATTCCAACTGTATCTAATTGGACTGAAGGCTGGAGCCCCGTTTCCCCTCCCCAGATGGAAGGCCAAAGATTCCCTGCCTCACAGAGATGCTCCTGTCTGTCAGAAATAACCTTATGCAGGTCTCACACACAGTGGGCAACAGCCCTTTTGTGCTGGTTTTTAACCTAAACTAATGCACAAGTGTAGGCAGGGAAAAGAAAGGTTTGTGTGGCTCAGGGACCCCCCCCGCCCAGATGCATCTGCACCATGCAAGTATCTTCCTCAATAATGGTTTCATTTTGAACTCTGCTTCAATGAGATGCCCCTCAGAGCTACCTCGGAGCTCAGGTGGGACTTTGGGTGAGTGCTCTGGCCCTGGTGGCCTCAGTGGCCAGAGCCAGGCAGGGCAGTGCCAGCAGTGCAGCACCCAGGGCTGACTCCACAGTCACTGTATGGAGCTCCAAGAACATTTACACTTCTGGATGTGAGAGTATGAACTGGAATAGCATGGAAACACAATCCAAGGACATGCATGACACACACAAAGATATCCCTCTTTATCAACGGAAGCAGGAATGAGTGGTGTTATGCTGGAGGGGGAGCTGGAAAAGATGCAGGCACCATCTGCACTGCAGTGCCAGTAAATTGACAGCAATACAGTTTAGGAAAAAACTGACATAAGTTTTAGATTTTATTCATTCGTACATTATTTACAGCAGTTGCTTTCATATTACAATTCTCTTTCATCTTTTCAGTTTTCACTTATAAAAAATTAACCAAATAAACCTTATATAACCAAATTTATCACAGCAGGTCTGGTTAATTTTCACAGTTACAGCGGCCATCAGGAAACAGAACTTAAGTACCTACAAGTCATTTGTCCAGAGCACCTCGCCTGCCCCTGCCTGAGGACACCCTGCTGTCCCTCGGGAGCTGGCTGGCTCCCGGGGCTCTGCCAGCTGCGGATGGAGAGACCATGCCCTGCCAGGATAACGCTTGGAAAGATGGAGCTCAAATGCCTAAAGCACACCAAGGGATAACTTGGACGCATCTTAACGTGTCCTGCCACACCAGAGGAACAGGTTTGTAACCATACCTTGACGGTATGCAAACATCTTTCCAACAGAGCTGGCTTCTGCTTCCCTCCATAGAAAATGATAGTAATTTATTCTATTTTCTGCTATTGTTGAGCCCCAGTCGTGCAGTAGCAGAGCACACTGGAGTACAAGACTGTGTCAAGGAGCATTTACCTTCCTCTGTGTGACTCTGACAGCTCTTCCTTGCGTCAGTCTCTCCCACCAGGAACAGTATTTGAAATAACTCGCCCTTAAAACTTTGGTGAAAAAACCTGTGCTGCATCAGGACTCCAAGTGGAGTCAGGTGGAGGGACCCCACATGGGCAAGTTCTCAGCCAAGGTGACATCCAGTCCCAGGATGGCCTTCCCTAGTACTTAATCCTGCTCCCCAGGTGCAATAGCAGCACTGGTGCCAGTGCGTTCCTAATGGTATCACCTTCATTGACTACCTCCCTGGGCTCTCCCCCATGTGCTCATTTGCTTTACAGTGGTAATTATTGCTGTTTTAGAATATGTTCATTTTTCTTTGAGGACTTGTAGCCACTTCCCATTACAAAGTACAGTACATACTATGCTGAACATAGAAAACACAAGACTCGTTTCACATCAGTCTTGTACAACGGTGAAGAGATGCAGAGTTAGAGGCTGTTTGGGGGAATCCAAGTTTCTATTTAGGCGTGAGTGAGTAAGCCACTGCCTTAAATATGAGCAGTTCTGGTAAGCAATTTAGCCTGTTTTGTTTTGGTTGGTTTTGCTTTGTTTAGTTTTGTTTTTCAACTGACATTGGACATTTTCCAAATGCATACCACACATCTGCTTAACACTACCAAAAAATATTATTTTTTTTTTCCTTTACTGCTTTTGTCTCAAGAAGACTTTTGCTTTAATAAAATAACCCAAGCACACAAACTGCTTAAAGCTAACGGCCCAGCACAATCATAAGTACAACTTACAAAGCAACCAATTTAGGTTTAGCTTTGTTAAACCTAATTACATTAAAAAAAATAAAAATCAAATATACATATTACAAGGCAAAAGGATTAAGCTTTGGAGGAAAAGAAATTGAAAACAATGTTAGCTATAAGTTCATTATGCTTATATAGCAGTAGCTGCTTCTGCATTCAAACGTGTTACTCGTAAATAAATTTACAGTTGCATCATGTATTTGTTATGTTCTTGGTCTCACTAAGTCTGTCTTCTACCATTTAGATGTTAAAAGCATATTCTCTTCCACAGGTGACCGTTGTGCAATACAAAGACAGCACTGAACAGTGATTTTTAACAGTGATGAAACTCCAAATGCTGACTTACAGCTTGTTATTTTAAATGATACTGTGTTTTGACTAAACTTTCACTTGTTCAAATTAATCTCGTTTTATTTTCAATGAAAGGTACTCCCAATCACCAGCCAGGTAGCAGGTTTTGATGGGAAAGAAGCATAAGCCCTGTTGCATAGTCTCTAGGACTGAGGGATGCAAGACCACACCATTTTTTTTTCTCCTCAAGATTACCTGTGGATGTATTTTGAGGGAGAAAAAAAAAAGAGAAAATTATCCTTTTGCATTTTAAAGCTTATTTAACACTCAGCATTCCTTTGTTTTCTTTATGTGGTATATTCCATTGCGAGACTCCAGTTAGTGTGGAATTAAAATGCCTTTATTAAGCTTTAAATAGAGTGCATACCGACAGTACTACACTAGCACTAATGAAACACAGGCCCCAGCACACTGAAAATGAGACTGTTAATTGAGAGGTAACCGGAGCTGGTTCCTGACTCTGTGTGTTTGGCAATTCAGAATTCCCTGCAGTCAGTCTCTATCCATTTGCACCTCAGCCAGCAAATCTGGCAAATTAAAAGGCAGCAGACCTGCATCACGGATGGGTATGGATCAGCGAGCAACAGCAGCAGCAAGGATCGTGACAAGGTTTTGCAAAACCACAGCTCCCCTGGGAATTCTGACCCTGAGATTTGCTGTTCTTGCAGTTGGTCACAAGGGCAGGGCCTGAGCCCCCCCAAGGCACCAAACACTTTCAGCTCCCACTGCAGGTGTGCAGCACCAGGGCCCCACCAGGCACATCTGGACCCCACCAGCCACCTGCTGACCCTTAATCCTGCCTCTCCTACCCAGTGACAAAGCACCATCATGACCCAAAGCATCCTCCTCATTTCCCATGGGGATAAACACTGGGTGGGAGAGGAAAGGACTCCTCAGGGACAGATGCCCAGGGTCAGATGGTCCCAGGGCCATTTGCCCCCTGCCTTTGCTGAAAGGCAATGCTGAAATGAGTCAAGATGCAGAGCTGGCCCTTGGGATTTTAAGAATTTAGATGCATCCATCTTGAACGCAGCAGAACAGCTTGTGCCCTGCGAGTTGTGACACAGGTTTTGGGGGTGCAACTACCTCTGCAGCATCACAACCACCAGCCCTGCCCTAACCCACCACCCCCACTGCACACAACCAGCTCAGCCCTGCAGTGCTGCTGCACCTCGGGCTTGAAGGGCAGAGCATCCACACGGTCTCCTTTTTAACACTGTTAAAATTAGCCTGGTTTCCACAAACATCTTATAAAACAAGCCTGTTTCTCCCTGACAGGGTCACTGCTGGCTATCTCCTTCCTGCCTGAACAGCCCTGTAGCCAAGGCACACCCCTTTCCTCCCCGAGCAGGCAGTGCCCCACAGCAGCCCCCACTTCCCTTGGCTGCTCCCCACACCACAGGGACAGGAGTGGCTGGACCATGCAGGGAAGAGCCCAGATCCTGCCACTCGGTCCTGTGTGTGGGCACAGCCTGCAGCACAGGAAAGAGGTAAAGGCTTGCTCAGAAACACTGCCCCACATCACACACAGCAACAGAGAGGTGAAGGAAAAGAGCAGCTTTCAGCTGATGGCAACAACCCAACAGCAATGCCCCGAACTTCTCTGCATCTTCCAGCAGAGACACATTACAGTTGCCATTCCCAAGCATCTTGCAGGTGCTGTCTGATTCACAGAGGCAAAACATAGTGTGAATTTACAACAAATATGAGAGTTTCAAGGTAGATTAGAAACCACTTTGTTGGTTTGGTTGCTTAGCATTATTGGCCTGGACCTGTTCAGGGGCCAAACTTCCCAGAGAGCTTATTGCCAAATATGATATGTGCTGGAGACGCCAGTTTGCTCAGGATGTGCAGAGAGCTCCTTCCTACTCATTCCACAGGGAATGGTCCAGGCTGTGCCAGAGGGCTGGGGCAGCCCTGAGACCATGGACCTCTGCCACGGCAATGTAATTTTCCCTTTTCCTCCCCCCCCCCCCCCCCCCCCCCCAAACTTCTGGACATCACACCTGATTCCTTCCTCAGGGAACAAGGGCTTCATCCCAGACCCCTCCAAACAGAGTGCACTTGAGCAGTGCCTGCTGCATAGGGATTAGCAGAAAGTGCCCCATGCTAAGGAGAGAGAAGCCAGGGGAGGAAACTGCACCTCCCGTGCCACCACCTGGCACACAGCACGAGGGCAGGGGGCTGTGACAGCCCACCTGCCCTGCAAAGTAAGAGCAGGCACCTGGCACAGATAGGGGAAAGTGCCTTCACATCTCCAACATATCCTCCACCTAAATCTGAAGTGGTCTTACTAGCGACAACAGTTACCAACTGAGGCTCAAACTCCATTCTTCCTCACACTCCTGCCAGAATTGTCCTTGCAAAGACAAACACCCAAAATAAACCAGAAGCATCCTCTCCCATCTCACACTGACGTGAATCTCCATGGGAATCAAGACTCAAGAACTGGCAATAGGATCTCAGAGGGTTTTCTGGCAATAAAACCAAACCCACAACCATCCTGTGCTGCTCGGCACCCACTCAGCCACTGAACTGGGATGGGAAGAGTCAGGAGATGATGCTCAGGCCCAGAGAAAGTTGTGGTCAGCACAGTCCTATCTGAGGCAGGACAAACAAGAAAACCTCCAAGGGGGCTGCAAGGACTGGGGGGCACAAATGCTGAGCTGCAGAATCTTTTCCATGCAGCATTGTTTCAACCAGCACACCCTGAAAGAGGTAGAGCAAACACGAATCTGCCAAAGGGAGCCCAAACTCAACACATCGCTCTGCAAGGTGCCCCATGGGCTACCTGCACACTGGTCCAGGCAGTGGGGGTAAGGAAGGCTGGGCCCTGGGGGCAGCAGGAGAGCCTGGCATGGTCCAAAGCCCATGGACCACACAGACCAGCAACTCTGTGCTTCCAGAGCCCAGCCTGAGCTATCGCATTTAGGGACACTTGCCTTGAATGCAGACAGAACAACAGTATCACTTGATGCCTTTAAATCCAACCTTGTCTAATCCTATTCAGAGCAGCTCTGGGTGGGAGACCAGCAACATCGCCAGAGGTCGTGTACCCCTATCCCACCACTGCTACAAGGGATGCAGCCCTGGCAGCCCTCTCTGTCCTCCAAGGAGGGCAAATCCCAGCCTATTTGGCAGCCGGCCCTTTCCTTCAGAAACAAGCTGTCCCGGCTGGAGAGCTGGGAGCAACCTGCTGGATTTCTTCCAAAAAGCCTGGTCACAAAGCAACTGGCAGAAGTGTTAAGGGAATAAATTTGCTTAGCGGCTACCAGCCAAGTGGCAGGGACTCCATCCTTATCGGGGCATCTCCAGCTGGGGGAGGAATGCAGACAGCACCCTGAAAGCCACACCTTCCCCGGGAAACAACAGCTATTACGATCCGATACTGGTAATATCGTCAATTAAGGTCTACATGTTTTAAAAGGAAATACTGGTAACCTGATGGTACTTCTGCGTCTGTGGGATCTGGTGGGATTTATTCCAGGTTTGGATATTCTGACAGGATGTGGAGTTTTATTACAAAGGCACAGGTATCAAATAAAACCAGCAACATTATTTTAATTAAATATCCTAATAAAAAAATTAACACAATTTCGGCTTTACATATTCCTCCCTTATTAAAAGACTAGTTTTTGTTTTTTTTTTTTTTTTTTTTTACCTCTGGAAAGGTTTTAGTGCAGTGATTATATAGCAACAGAAAAATAAACTAAAAAAGGCACAAACTGTTTTGTTTTTCTTTCAGCTTTTGCTAACACTTTATATTTGTCTGTTTTACTTCGGTTAATAAATCACTGAATGCAGCAAGAAAATATTCTGCCGATTTCTGTACACTATACAAGAATCCCTACCAACAGTACATTATTTCAGCTTCAGGAGAAATGTACAGCATAGAAAGACTTTTAAAAATATAGTGCCCCATACAGAAATTTTAATTAAACTCATGGTTTCTTGCTACAGTGCCCTTCACCATCCTCATTTCTCCCCTGTTATTGCTGGGACACACACTGGGACTCTGCCCCTCCAACTCCTGACAGGCTGGACCGAGCCCAAGCCCAGCATTGAAAGCGCTACCGGTGCTGCGCCAAGTGGCTCCTCCACCCCAGCATCAGTGCCTGGTCCATGGCCCAGCAGGGATGGGGTGCATCCCCTCCCCTCTGTTCTCACTCAGCATCGCTGGCCATGCCCCAGTGCTGGGAAAGCTTTTGGCCCGAGAGGAAAGGGCAGCTCCTGGCAGGAGGGAGACTGACAGACAGCGCCTCGTGGCCAAGGTCCATGCTGTCTGCCCCTCTTCCTCCCCACGGCTCCTTCCTTCTGGGGCTCTCTTGCTCATGCTTCCATTGCATTTGGAAGTAGTAGTAGTTAACACATACCCTACCCTTTCAGCAAGTTCGTGATAAGGTGGTGGGGCTTCTCCCCCTACACACACATAATACTTCACAAAATAGCAATTGTTTTTTCCCTTTGAACATATTAGCTGAGCCAAACCCCCTTCTACCCACCCCAAATTAAGTGCGGCCAGAAATGGTTTTCTGTAATACCACTGATACTACATTTTAAAAATGAAAACCTACCGATCTTCTTTTTTCCCAAGACATAATTCATGCAAAGTTGCTATTTGTTTAAATAAGTTATAAAAGTTGATATCTCAGGCTAGAAGAAGCTGTAGTCTTGGTTATTCTTTAGTTGGCAGGCACTGTACATACATACCAGGTACAGACACATGCCGAATCTGCTTTGCATTGCTTTTTGCATTGTACAATTCACAAATCTGACATCATTAAAGCAGTTAATTACCTTTGATGGAAGGCTGCAGTGAGGCCATCTACATTTATCAAACAAGCAGCTGGTTAAGATAATAAGTACGCTCCCCCCCCACCCCGGCACTCCCCAAAACGCTATTATCTGTCACACGTTGCTTCTCTGAAGTGGTGAGATTTGGTGTGCACATTAATGTGCAAATGTGTTGCCATAGGAACTGCAGCCTCCATTACGCCTCAACGACACCATTCAGCAAAAGCCAAAACCAAAAATAACAACATCAACAAAATAACCCTTAAAAATAAAATAAACAAACAAACAAAAAAAACGAACCCAAAAGGCAGCAAAAGAGAAAGTCCAACGCTCATGCGGAGTCTGGCCCAGGACTGCAGGTTACACGTGGCTACGGAACAGCGCAGGAGATATTTAGGTTTGATCTTAACTTCACACACTATGGTACAATGGGGCTCAGTTCAGCCGGTCCGAGTCTGTGCTGGCTTAGGAAGGAGGGGGAGGTGGAGTCGTGGTTACCGGATGTACCCAGGGTCTCTCAGGCATTTGGCAGAATGAGGCACATCCAAACAAAGTGCAACACCAGTGCTGTGGTGGCAGTGCGATGTGTTTGAGTGCGTGCACGCGCTTTCCTCTTCATGCATCGTAGCAAGCGGGTTGGGGCAGGGGGGCACGGGTCGCCCCCCACCTTTTCTCTGAAAAACTATTAACCAGTAAATAACGGGAGGGTGAATGCGTGTTCTACGTACTGGTGCGTGGAATACTGAAAACCGCATTCAAGTAATACTTCTGCGCTATTATGAATGCATCGCTATGTTATTATCTTACATTTGGAAAAGGAGGGGACTTATGTACACCAGAGCAAGTGGTACTATTTTGCAGTAAGTTTCTGTGCTTTACGGAGGTACCTGGGAAGGAGAGGCCGCCGCTCCGCCCCGCCGGGTCGCAGGACTCCCAGCACCACCACCTACAGCATGCGAGGAAGGGCCGGCCCATCGAGCTGAACGGAGCAAACCCAAAGGTGACATGAGGGAACAAAAACTCAACCCAAAATTGGCGAATCAACGGTGACGAGAAATAGAAGGGTAATTTATTATTTTTGAAGGGGGGGAAGAGGAGGGGAAAAAAAAAAAAAAAAGATTTTTTTCGTTTGGTTGGTTGGGTTTGTTTCTTTTTATTCTTCCCGCAGCTGCAGGCGGTAGCGGTGGTAGCGGACCTGGAAAAACATTCTCTCCAGTAAGGAGCGTGTCATCCCTGGCAGGGCATAATGTTCAACGACACCCACGTGCTTGAAGCCCAAGGACTCGTAGAGCCTGTGGGCTGCCATCTTCACGGCCGTGGTTCCCAGCACGACGGAGGAGTAGTTGTTGAGCATGGCAAACTCCAGCACTTTGCGGCCCAGGGCCTTGGCGATCCCTTTGCCGCGGTAGTTGGAGTCGACGGACATGCGGCGAAGCTCCACCGTGTTGTCCTCCTCGTTGCCCCGCGCCGCCACGATGCCCACCACGTTGCCGTCCAGGACGGCGACCCAGAAGCAGGAGCCTGTGGGAGATAAAGCAGCACATGAAGTCACTGGCCACCCAGGATGGACAAGTGCCCATTGCCAAACACATCTGTGAGCAGGGCTTGGGGTCCAAAATCACCCCTCGCACATGGGGGTTAGTGACCTACATAAATAAGGCCCAAACTCTTTTCCCTTAGCAGTCTGAAGGGAATGTTGTTTTCCCAAGGAAAACGCACAGGGAAGTCCCCACAAACCTAAGAAGGTTCCCAGGGGCCAGGTGTCATGAAGGGCATTTGGCTGCCATCACAGAGAGGAAACAGTCAAAGAGTCCTCAGCCCCTGGTGGTGCATGATGGGCAGCTTCAGACCCACACACAGTCCCACCCTCCTGTCCTACCATGTAACTTCACTGCAGTGAGCCCCAGATCCCTCCCAGCACAGCAAAACCCCCCCAGCTGCTTGTTCCATCACACCCTGTGACCTGGGGTTGGCACAGGCAGCCTGTTTTGTGCTTTATCCCCACAATTCTCCTTTACTGGAGGCTGTACTTTCCAGAGGCTCTCATATCTCCAAGCAACAGCTCGCCTGAGGCATGGGCAGGACATCACTGGGCTGGACTCACCAGCTGAGAGTCCTGATGTGCTCTGGACACCCCTGTGGTCTCTGAAGTGAGTAGGGGCAGCAGTCACAGGCAGGAGCCCATGGGGGAAAAAGTACAGGGTGGTGCACAAAACATCTTTGGAGTTTTGAGAGGGCAGGATTCAACTGAATGACAGTGAGGAAGGGGAAAGGCAGAGTTTCTTTCTCTAGTGCTGTGGTGAGAGGCAGGGAGCCAGCTCAGAACTGGATGGGAGTCTCTGTGGTGAGGGATGGCAGGCAGAGATAGAGCATGAGGAGCTGGTGGGGCCTCCTCAGGTCTGGGAAAGCTGTGCTTGCTGTGGGACAGACACTGAGCCATGGCCTCAACCTCACACTGGGACTCACGTTGGGATGTTGCTGTTCAGGTGTGATGCAAGAACTGCCCTGATGGCTCAGGACTCCCAGCAGCTCCTCCTGCCACCTGCTTCTCCATTCACAAGGACCTGATATGAAAAGCTAAGTAAGTTACTGCCAGGTGTCTTTCTGACCTTTCTCCATGCACTCTGGACATGTAAGCGTATTTTCTAGTTGGAGACTTCAGGAGCTCAGTGCAGGACCTGCCTAAGACAGCTTCAAACAGAAAATCCAAACTGGGCAGGAAGAAGCTGGTAGTGAGAAACTGGGACCGAGAAACTGGGACCACTAATGGCAGCAGAGCACCAACAGGGGAAAACACCCCCCAGAAAGAGTATCTCCTGCACACAGCAAAGACCAGGCTCACCCACTCCTTCTCTGCAGGTTGGGGTGCTTATAGCCAGGTCCCCCTTGCTTTGGAGCTACTGCTGCTTCTCCTCTGCTGCCCTGTGCCAGGTGAGAGCATCTCACAAGCTGCAAATACTGTCCTCAAGCAACTGAGCCAAAACCACATAGTTTCAGCAAGCAAAACCATCCCAAACTCACTTACACTGGCACTGGTTAGCAGGCACACTGTTCAGGAATGAGGATACAGCTTAAAGAATAGGCTGCACTTTTGGGGGTACAGGGGTATCAGCACAGTCACTCTGCTGTAAGGTGTCCTGCCCAGAAGAAAAGCACTGACCTTCAGTGCTCTGGAGCAACATGGCTTCATCCAGGGAAAGAGGATCTCACCACAGGAGAAACCCCTGGTGCAGGCAGTGGCCTTCTTCCCCAATGCTAAGCAGAACAGAACCTGACTTGGGCAGCAGCTCTGTCTTTAGCACCAACCCTGCCAACTGCCCCAACCTGAATGCGCGGCACATCTCTAGAAGACCAGTTAAATAGCCCAGGTGAGTGCTCAGGGGTGCACAGCACCGCTTCTGCTGCAAAACTAGGGGCAAAAAATGTCACTGGAGCAAAGCAGTGCATGGGATGGTGGGAGGTGCCTCTCTAGACGCTGCTTGCAGGACAAATGTACCTTGTGACTCCCCAAAGCCATCAGAAAGAGACTGGACAAGGTTTTCCCTGCAGCACAGCCCAGCTGCCAAGGAAAAGCTGCATGCAAGCGAAGCATGGGGAACCAGCTCAGGTTCACCCCAGCACTGCAGGCTCATCCCCACCTTCAGAGCAACACACAGCTCCAGCAATGCTCACTTTTGTTCCCACTGCAAGCAAGTCATTTTGCTGCTGCTATCTAGGTCAACTGATAATTTTTAAAACACTGGGGCCTATCCTGACCCATTTATCATGAGCAGTTAAGATGTCTCTGCTCCGCTGCCACATTGACAACGTGGCTTGTTCCCCTGTGCTCCCTTGGATCTCAAAATGTAATTTATTCAGACACGACCCCAGATGAACACCTACAAGCACTGACACCCAGCAGCCACCCTCCCTCTGAATACAAATTGCAGGGTGGAGAGCTCCCCGCTGTTTTTAAGCTGTTTATGTCCACGACACATCCCAGCCCATCCATCACACCTCTGGCCACGAGGCAAGCACATCACAACATCAGGGCTCCACTGATCCTCACCCCTACATGCACGGCCACTGCTCCTGTGCAGTCCCAAAAGGAGCTCCATGAGTCCCCCCCATGTTTGGGGAACAGGGATGGGATACTTCCCTGGGGGTACATGGTGCCATTACCAGCACAGCCCCTAACCCAGTCCTGGGGCAGCCCTCAAAAGTGCCACAAAGCAGCCATCAGCTGGTATCCCCTGGGCTGCAGCTGGTGGCACAGCTGTCACATCCCCCTCATCCAGCCCGATGTGCAGCAACTCCTCCCAGAGCTGCTTCTTCAGCCAGTTTGTCTCATTTTCCTCAAACCAGAGATACCTAGGCTCCTCTCAACCTAAAGTTACACAATCACTTCCGTGATTGCTTCCCACTTTTATTCCTTATTTTCCCTTCCTAGCAAGCACCTCTCCTCTGTCTCTGCCCACCAAACCTGAGAGGCTGCTAAAGCTCACTCAGCAACACTTCCCACATTTGTAAAATGGCACGTTTCTAGCACTTTGGGGTATTCTGCCTATTTAAAATCCAAATCTGGACACACCCACCACGGCAGAGTCCCCAAACCCTTCACATTCCCAGTCTCTCTGACCACCCTCTCCATACCCACATACCAGTCCATCCCAGGCAGGACTGGCCCGAGTTGCAAGCAGCATGACAGCAAATCCGTGCTCCTTGTTAGTTTTTACTTACAACTTTAAAGCTTAATTATAATGATTTTGAGTTCAACATGAAAAGAAATAGTATCTGGCACATCTCCCAGAGTGTGTTGTGCACATAATGTGTATAAATAGCCAGAGACAGGACGCATCTGCTCAAACAGTGCAAGTTGTATTTGGCTCTCCTTATACCAGTGTCATCAGTCCCCACGACCTCTACCCTACTGCCCAACTCCTGTGTCTGCTGCAAAGATCACCAGTGGCCAGATCCTTCAGCCTGTTGAAGACACCTCAAGTTCCCAAAGATGGCTACAAAGCCCAGGAACAGCCTTCCCCTGTCTGTCAAGTGTCTCCTCTAGGCAGCTGCATCCCATTTGGATGGGGATTTGCTACTGAACACTGTCTTGGGATCGTACCACATGCTGTCGACCTTGGGCTGAGACCTTCACTCCTCCAGGAAAACCCTCCAGTTTCAGAGAAGGAATGCTGAAGGTCTTCATATTGCTTACTACCTAAACTCAATTGAATGACCTTCAAAAGTCCTTTCCAACCCAAACTATCTTATGATTCTATGTTTTCCACAATGCTAGCCAGCCACAGCTCCTCACCATATCCACTCTTCCAGCAGCACTTTCTCTGGAGCAGCATGGAAGCACCCTGGAAAAACCACCCCGCACTGTCACACTCCAGGGCTGGGGCAGATACCCTCCCCACCTTTTCTGGACAGAGGGATTTGACTCAGAGCATGGTTTGTTTTTTGAACTTTTTCCTACCTAGGATGAAACAAACTAACACATCTCACCTGTCAGTAATGAGCAACAGCCTTGTTTGCAGCACTATTAATAGCAGGAGCTGACGTTTTACTCTCACATGCTATCTGAAAATAATCATTGCTGCAAAGATAAACACAGACCCTGACAGCTACAACTCTCCCTACCCTTTCAGATACTCATCTTGTGGCAGCATCTCTGTCTCTGCCTTCACCCTCATCTGCCTCCATCTTCACTTGCTAACCCATCATTATGGTCATCCAAAGCCCTTCCAAGCTCACTCCAAGATCTGTTCTTCATGGATATCCTGCATTTATTTACACCTGCCCTGGGAACACCACTCTGAGGCACCTGAGGTACCTTCCAGAGGCACAAGCTGTTTCCAGCCAAATGCCAAGCCTCTCTGCAGAACTGTTTCCCACTTCCTTCAGGGCTGCCAACAGCAAAAGTGATGAGAAGAAGCCATGGAAAACACATCACCACCTTCCTTAGGTCTCTCCACTCCCTCAGCCTGCTGTGTCACCACACAGTCTCAACATCAGTAACTCACAGGCCAATGACATAATAAAGGAAGAAATTTTTTACAATGATGGTGGTGGGGCACTGGAACAGGATGCTCAGAGAAACTGTGGATGCTCGTCCCTGGCAGTGCTCAAGACCAGCTTGGATGGGGGTTTGAGCAACCAGGTCTAGTGAAGGTGTCCCTGCCCACAGCAGGGTGTTACAACTATATGGTCTTTAAAGGTCTCTTCCAAGCCAAATCATTCTATTAAAAAAACAACCAAACAACACCTTGCAATACACACACGTGTGACAAAGGCACAAAATATCTGTGATGTGTGTAACAAGGAACATGATTTTAGGTTGCTCATGCTTCAGAGCAAGGTCAGACATGGCTCCTCAGCTGATGGCACCCAGGGCTGAAAGCACACAAGATGGCAGTGTCTTTCTGCTCTAAATTTAAGGATGATTCCCAGCTTTTGAAGACCCAAAGAGAGTGTTCTTCTAATCCACCCACCCATCTCCCACAGCACAGGCTGCCCTCAGGCTCCACACACTGCTGCTGGCACCGCACCCCGAGGACTTCCCAGGAGCAGTGGCACTGCAGTGGCTGATTCCTCCCCACTCCTGCCAAGGAGGACATGCCATGCAACCCCCCGGCTGTGCCTGCAAGCCTCCTCTCCCACCCTCCTCCACTGTCATGAGCTGCACAGCTCTCCCCCACACAGCCGATGAGGATGGATGGTGGGTGAAAATAAATTCATTTATTTTTGCTGCAAATTCTTCTACACCTTTTGATGAATAAAAGGCCAGTGGGTGGATGGGTGGAAAAACTGGAGCCAAACGCAATTGCAGAGTACTGCTAGAAGAGAGGGGGACAGAGACACATCAGCATTCCCCATCAGCCTGAGTCCTACATGACTGACAACAGCAGGTTCCCACAGTTTTTCCTGAGGCACTCAGCACTCAAGGACCACTGCTCCAAACTCCAAAATTTAACAGCACTCTGTCACTCTGAAAAAGCAAGGCTGTCTTCAAGGTAGGTACTTTTCAAATCCACTGTTTTCTAGAAAAGTCTAGTATTCCCACAAGAACAAGCAAAGCACTGCTGCCCCAAAATATCCTAAACTCATACGTTGGTCCTCCCTAGTGCCAGCATCTACACACTAAGGCATGAGTTTTCTCAGGGCTGGAAAGAGGACAGAGCACCTCCTGCAGGCACCATCAACTGTTGGTGCTAATTTCACATGGATGCATCCAAGGGAAGGAGTTTTCCTCGGAAGTATGTATGAAAGGCAAGTATAGAAATCCTGCCCAGAGGCAGGCCAGTAGTCTTCTTTCTTCAGGGGTGGCACTGCCATCTCTTGCAGCCAAGCTCTCATTAATTGTCAGAGGCTTATTCATGGAACACAATTTCCAGACAGACACACAACTTCTCATGGCAATATCCCTCCAAGCACTGACTGTGACTTTCAATTCTGCTTTGTCATATCACAGCAACACAAATGTGAGCAATCCCCTCTTGGCTCAAAGCTGTCCCAGGTAATGTCCTTGGGGCACCCTCCAGATGAGGGGACTAGCAGAGATGCTCAGCAGTTGCCATCACCACTGCTGGGATCCCACCAGGTGAGCACCAGCTCCTCTGCATGCTTACAGCAGAGCCAGGAGAGCATCCAAGGACTGGCCACCATGAGAAAAGGAAGCTGATTAAGAGAAACTCTGGCCAGGCCTTCCAAAATTAAAAATAGGAACCTGCATCCCTGGCAGAGATGTGATATGCAGGTGCAAGCTCTGGGATGGGGAGGCAGGGTGCCCACAGGCTCAGTGTGTGTCTTCAGGGCTTTGCTGGGAGAAGCAGCATCCTGCCCAAGGAAAACATCCCTCTCCTACATTTTTCCCCAGGTTTCTATGAAGAGGCAAGAGGGAGGAAAAAAAATCCAAACACCAAAAATGTCAAAATCATCCCCATGCTTCCCATAGGACAGGACCTTTAATTGCCCATGTCCTTCATTCTTAATATACCTACACAAAGGCTTGCCAAAAGTGACAGGCCTGCTAATCCCAAAGATCCGAATGCCCCCCATTTCCACCCTGTGACCTGCTGACGTACTGTGTGACACCACTGTGTGGAAACACTGGGACAGAGGAAATGCAACACAGTGTCCCATCATGGAGCTTTAAATATTTGCCCTTGGAGTCACTTGTTCAGCCTCCTCTGCCATCTCTTGATGTGATTTTGGCCAGAGAAGCAGCCCTTTGTGCCAAGCAGGAGTGGTTCAAGCAGGGCAGTACAGAAAAAACCAGGGGGTCTTGCATTGGACATGGCATAGTGCCATTTATTACCTATTTACAGATAGCCCATTAAAAAGCCTCAAAATTGAGTGTCTGGCCCCTCATCCTGCCAGTACTATTTATATACATCACTGTCAGTGAGACAGACTGCATGGCAGCAAGTGGACAGAGCCTTCAGCCCAAAGCTGGCTGTGCCATGGCTCTGTACTGCTGATGCCATTTAAATCCCTGCCCTTTTATCATGTCTGGGTTTTGAAGGGGGAGCAGAACTACTGAGCACTTGAGGCAACTCTCTCTCCTCCTTTCCCTCCACCCTTGGTGAAATGCAGGGCAGACCAATCGTGTTACATCAATATCAAGGGAGAAAAGAGGCTCTTCTGGGGATAGCTTGGCTGCCGTGATGTGGATGCTGCCAGCAGGAGGAGTTTGGGGCACAGATGTGGCACATCGGCTGCCACCCAGCCAGACACAGGCAGCTTGAGCACAGGGACTAACCAAGGACAGGCAACAGCTGTCCCTGCCACTGACTGCAGCTGCTCAGATAGCCAGGAGGGGGGGGATTTATGTCTGTCTTTATTAGGTATGCCATTATCCTATTATCCCTCCTTACCTCCATCTTTCCTGTGTGTTGAGTTTCTCTTCTTTCCACCTTTCTACTTTCCCTTGGCTTCAAGCAGGGCTGCATGGCAGCTCCCACAAGTTCTGCTAATAATTCTACACTTGACATCAGTTAAAAGGTATTCCTGGAGGGCTCCTACAAAATAATGGCATTTCAGTGCAGTTTATGGCTATGGAAACTGGGCGAGATGCGAGAGACCCCAATTCCGACATTCCTGACATCCATGAGCACCCCTCTGCACCACACAAGGCCCAGGCATGGGGGAACAGAAAGCACTAGGGATTCAGGAATTATTCATGCATGAAATTAGAAATGCTGTGAGGCTCCTTCCTCCCCATAAATAACTCCACACAACCTACCAAGGCAGGACTTATTGCCCTGTTATAAACAATTCCCTGCTGGAAGAGCACAGGGAAGCACATCCATAAGCTGAGGGTGGGTGATATCCCTTGATTCATGGGGCATCTGGGCAGCAGGCAATGAGATCACCTACATAGCATCAAAAGAGATGGATGATTTGGTTCTGAGCAACCAGTTCATCTACTGCTCCATCTGCTGCCTTTCTCATCCTGGTTACCTTTTACCTGTGTTGTCACCGAGGGCTGAAGCTGCTTGCAACAACCCCTAAGCTCAGGCAACACCTCCAGAGCTGCAAGCAGCAGGCAATCTGTGGGGTGACAGTGGCTTCCAGCACCTGGCCACACAGCCACAGTGTGGTTCCATGGACATTTGCTACCAGAAACACTGTGACCACATTCCACCACAAACACAGTCCACCTCAAACAGCCCCAGGAAACAAAATTCAGAGGTGGTCTCTGCAGGGGGAAAACCTGAGCTTAAAATGAGACAGACAGGGTGATGGGGTTTTGGACTGCAGGCAACATCTGTGCAAACTCAAACCCACATTTGTATTCAGAGTGGTATATGCCATAATGTGCCAGTGCTGCTAAACCTGAAGCAGCAGCAGCAGCACATGCTGCACAGGTGATGGTCCCACTGGGGGGTCGTGCTGCAGCCCAGTTCCACCTTCACCAGGGAATTGAAAGGATGTGTGGGGGGGTGCTCCTTAGAGTAACAAGAACTGACTTCTATCAGTGCCTGCTCCACACTTCCCAAAGAAGCTGGTTCATCCTAAAAGCACCCAACTACATTACCACAGGTATTCCATTTTGGGGTGTCAAAGTGCCTGGAAAGGCCCCAAAATGTTGACAGCTAGTTTAATATTTTGACAGAACTGAAAAAAACCCCACATTCTGTAGCAAAGGGACTTCAGGAAGAGGCCAGGTTTGGTCCTAAACAGCATCTCCTGCAGTCACTGCTGGGGAATATAACCCAGCAGGTATTTCTAATCTTCTTAAAACATTTGCTTTAAGCCTCACCCTGGTCCCAGTCAAACACCTCTATGATGGCTCCTGCCCACACGCCTTACCCTGCAAAGCTGTGCAGGCACCCAGCCTGGACGCCTGGATCGATGGAAGCTGTTAGTGGCTGTGCCCCTTGTCAGCACTTCACTGGCTGATTTTTTCCAACAGGCTTCAGTCCCCCGTGGCCCAGCGTGTCACCACGTGTGACAGCACTGGAGGGGGTGCTCAGCAAAGCCCCAGGAAGCGCTCAGCACAGCGCAGGAACGGGCTTTTGATGAGACAGCTAGAAATCCAGGCAATACTGCAGATGGAATAAAGACAGCCCTTCCAGCACATTTCAGAGGGTGCTATATTAAGAAGTGTAACAGCAGGACTTTAAAATCTTCTATCAGGCTCTTTTTGCTGGCCACGCTGCACCTTGAAAAGCAAAGGCTGTAATAAAGCCAATGTGTAACAACTGTTCAAGAAAAAGCTGTGGAAGCAGTTGTGGGGGATTAGAAATTGCCTGGTTATCTGAACAGATTGAGCCTGGCCCATCTCTCTGCTGCTGAAAAGAAGGACACAACATTGAGAAAAGAGATACAAAGCCATCGATGTAGTGACGAGGGGCTACCTGCTGCTGGGTCACCCAGGGAAAGTACAGATTGAGAAACCAGGCAGTGTCTGTGGGTTTGGCATGTGAGCAATCCTTACCAATAAGCCAAGAATTAAATAGCTTAAGGGAGTGCATAAAGACTAGAATATGTGATTTTGGCCCAGCATTGTCCTCAGGGCTGACTGGATGATGAGTCCCTGTACAATGGAGCTGGCTCAGCAGAACAGACCAGTCTGCACAAGTGGGTAAATCCAGAAAAAAAGTATTTAAGCTACTTTCAGAGTAGAGGTTCCCTATGCATGCAAAATCCACAATAAACCTATCAACTGCAGAGTCAGACCTTGAGTAAACCAATGCTTTAGAATTTAGACTGGATTTTAGTTAGAATTTAAAGGAGAAAAGAAATCAAGCCCTGCTTCCAGCTTTGATAGCCTGGGTCCTGCCAGCTCCAAAAGACTGATGTGACAATTAGTTCCTTGTTAGTGAAATTAGTTTACAAGATGAAATGTGCTGCTGGTTGTGTTTTAAGCCAACTCCTTAAAAGGAAATTGTTAAGGCTCAGTCTCAATCTTCTACATCAATCTTTCACTACATGGCTTTATGGCTTTCAAAAGGTACTGAATTCACCTTACAGCAATTTCCACTCCCAAACACTGAAAAAACCCTGGAAAATCTACAATTACTGGATGTTCTAGAATTCATTCACTTTTACCTTATATGCATTACTGTAAAAAGGGACTGAGCAATAACCATCAAATGTCTTTCTTTAGCTTAGCAGTTGGTCTAGCCATAAATCATACAGGGAAAACAGATAGAATCGATCTGATTTTCGCCATCCATCATTACTTGTCTGCTCTAAATTTAGCCAAGACTCTCTTTATTCAACAGAAGTGCCTGTATCTATACAGGTATTGCACCAAATGCTCCACAGCAAAGAGAGAAACTATAGTTCATTTACTTAAGGTTAAATAATAAACGCAATGCTGATCTCTACAAAGACTTCCAAAGGGTTTTATGCTGCTCTGCTGAGGTCAACGACCTTTAAGGTGAGTCACCCTCCAGGAGAGCCCCCTCTTCTGCAAAAGACCACAGAGCTCACTGCAAACAGCTACTTTCAGTCAGGAACAAGGCAGGCAAGATTAATTGCAACCAAGAGATAGGTTCAAACTTAAGATATGGCACAATCGTGCCGTAGGACAGAATAACCTAGGTGCATGCAAGCTCTTTAAATCAGTCAAAAATAAGGCTGAGAGAGATGTCTCCCCTCACAACAGCTGGTAAAGGGAGTGACTAAAAATATTTGCTTTTTAAAAATGTGACAAGCCCTAAAAGACAACAAACCAAACTTTCTCCACCCAAAATCAAAGCACAGCAAAAAACAGAACTACATGGCATAGGTCACTTTTAGGTGCATCAAGACAGCAGAGCTGGGAATAGGTCACCCCTGGCAGGTAACTCACAGCATTTTTCAGTATGCAATCCCAAGGCACAGGGTGGGGCTCCCCAGGTGTTGGGGCAGATGTTGACTGCTTCTGGAAACACCCCCACATCTATGTCTGTAAGGAAAAAAAGTGACAGAAAAGGCCAACAGTGCAATGTTCAGGTGTGTGTTGCATAAACTTGTGTCCATATATTCAGACAAACCATGCCGTAGAACATATTTCAGTGGTTCTGGACATGTTTTCTTTCCCCTTTAGCACACATTACAATTGCTCTCATGAGCCTCTGAATGAGAACTTTCCTACCACAGGAGCCGATGAGTGACAACAATGAAGGGCATTGGACAATATTTATGGTGCAGAAACACTGAGCAGTCTCAGACCTCAGGGCAGATCCTCCCCTTTCCTTCCAAAGGTGTACTGGGAACTGACAGACAGGGACTGCACTTCACCAAACCCTGCACAGCAAACAGAAGCTACAATACTCTCCTAACACCAATGATAAATGCAGCTCTGCTGCATTCAAAGCCTTTCCTTCTCCAGATTACATGAGTTTCACAAGAATCCTACCTTGTTACTAACACAATGAATCAAACCTCCCTGACCTCTAACTTTCCATTGTATTAATAATCTACAGGAGTGAAATAGCAGTCACAAGAAGTTATATTCTCTCTGAAACCACAGTAAAGAATTTATTACTCAACATAGAGGAAGACATCAGAAAAAAGTTCAGGGCACAGATTTGGTAATAACTACAGTCTGAAGTCAGGTGGTACATGGCTTATCTCCTTGAGTCTACTGCAAAGAATAAACATTTCTTCCAATTTCTAGCACAATGGCTTGAAATGGTGCTGCACACATACCCTTCCCAGAGCACAGGGATCCAACCAGGACACTAGTTATCAGCTGGGACCAACCCACCCCATGATATCACAGCATGTGAGCAGTCACCAGCTGCCACACCAGGATGAGCTTCCCAAATCCATTGCAATGGACTGGGAAGAGCTCAAGAGTTGAGGAGTGAGGGTGGCACTGAAGCACAGCTCATGACCTCTGTCTTCCCCAGCCACTTGCCAAGGGTGTTTATTTGGGTACCCCTCAGTGGGACCAACCTTGTCTGACCTGTCCTGGTGAAACCCATTCCCGTAACCTCTAGGTAAGGAGTAGATGGCAAAATAATAGGGAAACTGAAATGATAATAAAGCTGGTAAGAAGAATCAGGCTTGGGTCAACCAACCTCAGCCTCTCTGCCCTGCTGCCATAGAGGTGACACATTGTCTCTGCAGAGGTGCTCATCCTGGCATGGAAGGTGATGGGAAAAAAGCAATTTCCATCTGCAGCGTGCCAAGAAACAAGGCCTTTCCCTTGGAACAGTAGTCTGACATGCACTTTTGACATCCAAGGCTGGAGGTAGCAACAGGATTAATGCAACTCCTGACCCACATAAATAAATGAATAAATAACTACCAGACCCCTCTGGAATGAAACCTTTCAAGTATTCCTGAAGTGCTTTCAACACCATCATGCCTCTAACACTGGAGGTTTTCCTAGAACAATGACTGACTCTCTCTACAACACACCAGCCAGTCCATCCCATTTGGGAAGAGCAAGGAAGGAGGTACCTTGCCCTCCACACCCTCAGATGTTCTCCAGTGCTGGTGTGGGGCCGAACCTGACCCACTGACAGCTGCAGGCACCTTCTGGTATCTGCACCTTCCCGCATCTCCAACCCAACGCTCAACCAGGTGGGTGGTGACTCCACTGACTAGGGAGAATCAGCAGACAGAGGTACCACTGTGTTATCATCCAGCCTGGTTGCAGGAGATGCTGAGCCCTCCTGAGATGGTGTCTGGAGGTCCTGAGCCCTTCCAAGGTAACTGGGCTGTTGGGACAGCCAGGACTCCCAAGGACATTACTGCAGTGAGTGCTCTCTCCTTGAAAGAGGCTTTTTTCCAGCAGGAGAAGCCTGTGAAGGCAACCTACCATCCTTCAGGTACCATCTCCCTGTGGCCATCCCACTAGTTCCCACTTTAAATGAATGCCTTGCTTGCCTGCAGTTCTCTTACTTCTCCAGATTTACCATGAATATTTCATCCTGCGGGGCCGGGCAGTTATGTCTAAACCTAACTCAGCCAAACAAAGCCCTGGCATAAGGCTGCTCTGGTGTGTCCCACTTGTGTATGCCAAGGTAAGGGCCTCCCTCCCTACTCTGCTGGAGCCCTACACAGCAAACAGGGCAAACTGCATCAAGACTTCCCCTCCTTCTGCCACAAGTCATAGAGTCTTAGAAAGTTTGGGTTGGAAGGGACCTTAAAGATCATCTAGTTCCAACCCCCTGCCATGGGAAGGAACATCTTTCAATAGGTCAGGGTGCAGACCCCAGCAAGGCCCCCCAAGCAGCATAACTCTCCATCACCACACACTGCTTTGATCTTGAACTCTCAGCAAACCAGTGGCAATGCCCCAGGTAAAGCCAGAGCCCTGCTATGGTGCAGGAAAAACACACACCTCAATGCCCATTCTTGTTAAAAATCAGTGTATTTCTACATCCCTCTCCCAGCACATCGAAACCAACATGCCTTGGGTACAATTCTACTCAACTCCACTACTCCAGACTGAAACTAGCACATTTATTTGACGTGGCAGTGTAAGAAAATTCTACATCCATAAATACATGAACATCTGTCAGGCTGGGCACAGACAATGGACCTGTTGTGGATGATGCATTAACAGAAAATGAAAATTACATGTGTAAATCTCTACATCTCTAAAATTAAAAAAGGGGAAAAAAAAACCCTTTGCCACGTGTTCAGACTACCATGCCAGACCAATTGGGCCAAAACATCCCTACAAAAATCTAATCCAAGATCTCCTGCGATAGCCATTTATCACCACCTTACACTCCACCTCCACATCAGTGGAGTTCCTTTGAGCCCCAGCCTCAGTATCAGTCACAAGAGCCAGTGATTTCAAAGACATCTGTAAAATAAATTATTGGAGTGAGTAGGTAACAGGCCACATCTCATTCCATTGGGAAGACATATGGGAAATGAAGGGCAGCCTGCTCAGGGCTAGTGAAAGCAGATACTTCGATGCTGTGCACAGACTGTGACATGCTCATTCACCAAGGATCTGTGGAGAGGAGATCAGCTTACAAATATGAACAGCACTACAGCAACCAGAGCATGGAGAGATGGAAATCCACATGAAACTGGGTAGAAATGCAGTATTTCGAAGATCTGTTGTGACTTTCTCAGCTACAAAGACAACACTAAATGCCCACACCTGATGTTAAGACAGGGCAGAATGAATGTAACTAAGAGCAGGTTTACAGCTACAGTTCCTTTCCAATGCACCAGTATTCCCTAAATTCATCCTGCAGGCAGCTGATAGCACACACAGAGAACAAACTCAGGGTTTACTCCACCACTGCACTTCTCATTTAGGTCAAAGTCTCCTGTAAATATCCAAAGAGCACTTGGACCTATGCTGAAGGATGCCCCTAAGTAATACGCTAAACTCCCAGCAAGAGACAAGGGATTTAAGCTCATGATTAAGTTAAAGCAAAAGCTCCACTGAATCTTTAAGCCAAACTGTCCCAAGAGTTCAGTCTCAGTGAATATGGGGGGGTTATGTGACTTTTTTTTAGAATTTCACTGAAATCCTCTTTAGCTATTTGAGTTACCCATGAAAAATGTTCCCACTTCTCAAGAATCCTTGCAGATGCTTTGATGTTTTTCAGACTACTGATGGCTCAAAAAAAGCCCTGTAAAACCCGATGATGGCTTATTCCCAAATGAAAATCGCTGTCCAAGAGGCATAGCTTGATGTTATCCTCTGAACACTGGCAGGTTCTGAAACCACACCAGACATAGATTTTCATAGCCATTAAGTGAATCTAATTGACTTTACAGGCAGCAAAAGCTTGAAAAGGTGTTTTACAAATACCCCTTTTAAACAGATTGAATTAAAAAAAACCCTCTCATTAGCATCCCTATTGTACAACAACTTATTCCCTGCTCACTTCCTCTCTTTTTTAACAAATCCCACCACTAAAGATGTAATTCCAACAAGGAGGACTTTACCAGTCAGGTATCTGCCCTGCTTTTATTGCTGTCTCTAGCTAAGAATCATTTGAATTGCTTAGCACTTAGAAATGGCAGGTGCTCCAAATCAGGCTGTTTTCAAAAGCTTCCCTTTGCAGTTCTACTATTTAACATTATTTTAAATTGAAAGACTACAGATTTAGGTCTTGCCTGGATTCCCACTAGAAGTGTTACATAGTGTTTCTGATGCTGTTATCTAGTTCCAGAGAGGATGAACAGATTTGGCACCTCCAAAAAAAGAACAAAAAGCCCTGATCTCAGCAAATGAAGTGGTTGGGTTTTTGTTTTTTTTTTTAATTTTTTTTTTTGCACTCTGACTGCAATAATGATTTTATGTATCCTGTTAAAATGGGAAGAATTAGATTTATAGGGAAAGTTATACCAGAAAAGATCAATAGATATATCTGGAAGTGATGTGGGTCAGATGCTCTAAAGAAGGTGTAAGAAATCTTGTTTTGGCAGTTCATTTGACTTTAGACAAAATGTTCTCCTCCCCACCATTGACATGTGGGTTTGGGCACTGACACACTGTTTTCAGCTTAGCAGACACAATATCCTCATGCTGCTGACTTCTATTTATTTTCTCATCTTTGCTATTCTGAGTCTTCTACCACAAAAAAATAAATACTTGCACTCACCGTGAAAGATATCTGAACAACAAACTCAGAAGAAAGTATGTATACAATGAAATTAGGCAAAGGGACAAATTTAAAAGCATAATGGGAAGAAGGGAAGATCAAAGATATGTAGGGATGCTGTGAATGGTACCACCACTCGTGGAAAATGCCAGAAGTGATGAACGAAGCAAGAACCACACTAGACAAAAAAAAAATCACTGGAGAATTCAACACAGGACTGGACAAGAGAGCCAAGGAGAATTCAAAGGATACAAAATACAAATATTGCAGCTTGATCCAAGACTGAAAATGTGGGATATAGAACTGCTGGGGTAGGGGATGGAGATGGGGAAAAAATGGGGAAAAAAAAGTAACTCAAGGAACCCTATTGTTTCCCCACAGTAGATGTTATTATCTGATAGCTGTTGAAATGAGTGTTGAATGCAAGGTGCATTGAGGAGCCACTCATGGCTGGACAGCTGGTCCATTGCCCCCCATTTCAATTAGCAGTGCTAGCACAGAGCCCAGGAGCTGCAACTGTAAAAAGCAAATAAACTTGCATGGCTGATGCTGGTTTCCAAGTCAGGATTCGAGCACTCTGGCAAGAGAGAGTGGGAGCAGCTTGTATAGCAATTACCGGTGAACGAGGATAAATCTAGGCAAGTAGCTTACTTTAAAATGCAGTTTTTGTCAATGCAAAACAATTTGCACATTTGTCCTGGATTCACCAAAGCTGGAAAATGAAAGACAGAGGAAAGCCAGGCTGGCACTAATCCTTCACACCGCTCAGCCCCCAGTGCTGCTGGCCAGGACACCAGCACACAGCTCAGTCCTCCCCAGGACCACAGGGGATGTCCCTGCAGCCACAGCTTCAGAGATGGACCTCCCCAACACCACTTCGTCAGCTACTACACTGGTATAAGATACCCAAACACAATTTAAACAGGGCCCAGGATCCAGGCAATCCCAGCACTGACTCAGTATAGATTTAATCGTGCCATGCAAAGAACAACAGAGGGACCTGCCTGAGGGTTAACAAGCAATAATTGTATCACGACTCTAGCACAATCAGTATTTTTAAAGCACGTATTTAAGTACGATCTTTGCTTCTTAAGGAAGCCTGTGACAGAGCCAACAATTTCTTTCTGGGCTGACAAAAGCATTACACTCCCCACTAAATACAGATACTTGCTTCTTCATAGTGAGAAAACGGAGAGGGAGTAGTAAATCAGCTTGATTTAGACCAAAACTATTTTGTCCTTTACTTTCCAGTTCCTGAACTGTAAAATCATTTTCTCATAAAACCTCTGGTTTTCAGTTTTGCTACTTGAATAAGTCTTATAAACAGCACATGAATTTTAAGTGACAAATATTACTTGCAAGTTATCATTTCAAGCAGGACATGCTGACGTGCAACTAATGCACTGTGTTATTCTATTAGCATTTACTCTGTTGCAAATCCAATTTTAAATAACACCTCATGTAGCCACTTAAAAATATAACTGCAATATATGTTTCCCATTACCTATTTTGAAATAGGTAATGGGAATTCACTCAAAGAATCCCATTTTAAAACAGAAGCCCAGCTTGGCACTAAACCATGGGAGTCCTAAGTCAAAATTTTAGAATTATCCTGTAAGAAATAAATTTTTCAATTTTTGAGAGAAACACTCTTTAGTTATACAAGACAATGAATGATACTGTATATGCTGTCATAAATTGTTCATTGTTTGCTGGGGTCCAACAAGTCAATGGACGACTTAAAAGAAGGCTCCAAGCCACTTGTAACAGATACCACAACTTGCACCTGGCTCTAACCAAACCACTATGGACCAGTTTTTGATGCACCCTTAATAAAGGACATGAAGCTTCATGATGATTCCACTTGGCCCTTCGCAAAAAACAAAGCCACCCAAACAAACAAACAAAAACCCCACCAAAAGCCTGAAATCCAAACCCTATTATTTGGTTACAAGGAATGGATTTGTAAATAGAAACTGGGTAAGACATGCTGCTATCTTTGGATTCTCTTTAAGAGTCCTTTCACTAGCCACCTGTCAGGACAATGAAACGATTCCTCAGCTTTCTACAGGAGAAAAAATAATAAATCTAACAATACACTTCGAAGCTCCCTGTTTCACAGCAGGCTCATACATCCCTCGGCTCACCACAGAACCAGATACCAGCAAAATGCTCCAAGTCTCTCCTTTTGCTGTAGTCTGGAAGGGAGTGGCATCAAACATGTGATTATTTGTAACAGATCCCCAGCACTGCATTACCAAAATAAAAGTAAGCACTTTTGGATACACCAACACTGCAAGAGCTCCCAGAGTCCAGGAGGGGCTCATGGCCACCCTGACAGTTGTTCCCATCCAGAAAAATTAAATAGAACCTGCCCAAATCAAGACCTAAGCCTACAAAAGGAATTTTAGAAATCCACTCTGAAGTTTGGGGAGATTTTGAATGGTTTGCCTTCTTAAAAACCAGGCCATGCATTTAGACTTTTACATGAGAACAGGTTTTTTCAATATATTTTGAGGCGTTCAAGTAGAGAGCAGTGCTTAATGGTAATTTCTACAGCATTCAGGCCACTGGTCAGGCACATTGGGAGGAACCAACATGACCACAGATGCTCTTGGATAACCCTAAGAGGCTGAATAAATAAATCTCATAATATGTCTGGGAATAAGATTTTTCAGTTCACGCTCCTACATCCAAAATTCAGTGTCAAGAGTGGCTCAGAGCTTTGGACCTTTAAACTCCCACCACTAGTTAAATATCAGATACAGAACCGAAATTTAGGTTATTATGAAAACCTTAACCTGGAGCAAAATTTTGGGTAATTGTTTTAAATTTTGGTCTTTTCTAAGAAAGCAAGAGAAAGAAGAAGAGCTGCTTAAAAGCCTTTATAAGAGTAATAAACTTGCATTTAAACCTGTGGAGAAAATTCTGGATGCAGAACCTGTTTAGGTTTATTTACTTAGTCAAGAGAAATTGCATACAATGATGACAAAAAATATCCAACACTGGAGAAAACTTTAAAAAAATTACTCAAAGCTAGAAAAAAACCCCAAAAAACACAGAACATCTGATGTTCCTGCCTGCCTCCATTTTCGTAAGTCCCAGTGTGGGACTTATGCTGTTTGTTGGTCTTGGGAAGTTAACTGTGCCTAAAAAACTACTAATGTTCAATTTACACAACTGGTTACTTCTTGTACTGATGATTAATGACCAGCACTGGCACATACTGGAGATTTTAAACATCTGCAGTCAGAGCTTATGTTCAGGAGCACCATATACACCCAGTCATGGCTACAGCTCGAGCACCTCTGCATTAACTGGTGGTCATGTCAATGAGGGACTGACTTATTTTTAGAGAGAATTTTTGAACACATGGACAAAAAAAAGGTTATATCACTCTGCAAAATTTACTATAAAAATCTATTTTCATCTAATTTTGACACGGGACCGTGCCAAAGCTCGTGGATATAAAGCAGGCGATATTTTTGTCTTATGGATACACACACTGAGGAATGGGCTTGTGCATATGTTCCTGCTCCAGTAATTAATAAATAGGAAGGTGGGCAGGCTGCAATGCTTGCCCATAAACATGCTTATCCCACTGTCATGGATGACACAGCCCTGAATCCACAGACTTCTCCCTTCAACAGGCAACTCCAGTTTACCCATGTTGGCCCTTGGCTGACAGCACCACACTTCTACTCTGTACTACCTGGACTCCCATGAAGTGAGAAAAAAATTAATAATAAAGATTTTGTGGGTAGAAAGACCCTGTAGAGGCCCTCCAGTGGGTTGAGCAGATCTGGTCCACGTGGCTCAGCACTGCAAGGGACCCAGGCTGTGTCACCTCCAGATCTATCCAGCATTTATCAGCAGGGCTGCAGGGTTGGGCTGGGACCTGGTGGAGCTGCCGGTGGCTGGGACAGCCCTTGGACAGCTCTGGGATTGTGGGATGGGGGTCAGGAGCTGGTGCCAGCAGTGCTGTGCCTTGCTCACTGTGTCCTCGTTTCAGGCTTGCAGGACGGGGCTGCCTTCAAGTGGAAAAGCCAAGGCTCCAACACAGCAAAGTGAGGAAGCCACATGTGGTGGAGTGTCAGTGTCAGATGAAGTGGGTTTTGAGAGGCAACCCAATTTTAAAGACATTTGTACATTATTCAAATAAAATCAAAATATTTCAGTCCACTGTTAATGCTGGACAAAGCACATCCCTAACACTTGGAAACACAAGCTGTTTTTCCTACTGCTTCCTGAAAAACTTTGCACTGGAGACGAGAGATGGCAAAACAGGCAGTTCCTGTGGAATTGCTGAGCAGCAGAATCCCTGACCAGGCCCCTTGCAGGAGGTCAGCTTTGAAAATATTTTCTGACAAAATACTTCCCACTATAAAATACACGAAAAGTCTGTAATCCTAATCTTGTAGGATCTGATATGGAGATCACATCCCTCAAGGCACACTCATTGATTGAATTGCAGAGAGATGCCAGCAGTGAAAGGCTCACAGGACAGACACATCTCTGCTTGAGGAGACCTAACCTGAGCTCCCAGCAGTGGTGAGCAGAGCTGGGAAACACCCAGGCAGAGATAAAGACACAGCCTCTCCCATGGGTTTTCCAGCTCCCAGCCCCAGGCAGAACTCCTCCCCAACCTATACAATGTGTGGGAGAGGCACGACTGAAAATCCCAATATAAGACAGACAGCTCAGAGGTTTGGCAGATACCTGAGGTCAGGGCACTGCAAGAAATGCTGGAGATAGGGATGCTTCGGATTCCAGGTGCCCCTTGGGCACCCCGAGTGGGGCAGGGCTCTCCAAAAACACATTCCTCCACTAGGAAAGCCGAAGCCCTGAGCCTTCTCTGGCTTCAGGTAACTAAGCCCTTTCTTTGCAAAGCAAGGGCTGCTCTATTCTTTCCAAACAATGTTATCATTTGACAGCTTTGCTCCTGCTTATCTGTCAGCTTGAGCATTACCCAGAATGTGGAAAAACTGGGCTCCATGGCCAACCCTCCACCCTGGGGGCTCAGTGGTGAGGAGAAACATGCTCCCAACCCCCATCTCCCTGTGGTTTCCAAAGGGTTTGGAGCAACCGCAGCTCTGAGGCTGAGGATCTCTTCCCAAGGTAGACCCTGTATTTTCTCTGCACCCCAAAACTCATTGGTGCTCATCCCAGAGCCTCTCCAGCGCTCAGCCCCCACACAGCAGGGTTAGCAGGAAACACATGATTCACCTGGCAAACATCGGGGTTCAATCCCTCTGGCATTGAAACCACTGCTAACTGGCCTGATCCAAGAGTAAAATGCAAGTGTTTGTTACCCAGACAAACAGCTCACTGAAGGCAAGGAACAGCAAACAGGATCTCACCTCCTCACACCACAACTCTGGCTACACTTCAACTGATGCTCTTCTGGCAGAAGGACATGAACTCAAAACCTCTGCCAAGAAGGGCAGGACATCCCTACCTTAGGCTCAGAGTACTGTGCCACACAAGAGGGACAGAAATTGAACCCTAACAAGTCATCCCCCAGCAGCCTCTCTTCCTTCGGGCGCTGTCCCCCAGGAAGGTTGGGAATTCTGTGCAAGCTCTTCACCTGCACCCTCCTTATGTACCAGGGACAAAGGGCAGCAGGATGGGAAGGCTCTCCTCACCTCTGGATGGAGGCAAGAGAGCAGAGGCACTCAGCCCCTCCCAGCATGAGGCAACCAGAGGCACCCATCCACCCACAGAGAAGGAGCTGCAGATGTGCAGCCACTGCTGAAAACCACAGCTCACAGCATGGTTAATGTGACCCAACACCTCCTGCAGCTGCTACTCCAGCTTCATCTGTTGCATTGTGCAAGGCAGATGCCCTCAAAATTCCACCAGATCCTGCAGCCTCAGCTCTCCAGGTTGTCCGTCTGTACTGTCTGTCCATCCTCCTCCACAGCACACTGAAGGCAAATGCAGCCACCCAGCCAGTCACCATTCCCCAAAACCCTGACAAAAGCCACCACCATGAGGTCTTTGTACCACCAGGACAGGTATGTACATCCCCAGCAGACCCTGCCAGGACACCCAGCAGCAGGAGGTAACTCTTTAAACAACCACAGAAAGACATGCACGTTCAGCAGCCAAAGCCACAGCTCCACTTGCTTCAGAGAGCAACAGTTTTGCTTCAGAGGCAAAGGGAGTCCTGGTTTCCATCAGCACTCCAGCAGAGACCTCAGCCTCACAAGAATCTCTCTAACACACCGACCACTGCAAAAAACATACAACAGAACCAACTGGGACAGAAGCTTGAAGAAACACTGTAAAACTGATTAGTCATCAAAGTCATCAGACCATAAAACAAGCTCCAGCTGTGCTCCTCTTTTTTGAATAGATAAATGCAAAAGGCAGGGCTCTATTTAAAATTAATTTTTATTTTTTTTTGTTTGTTTACTAGAGCCCAAGTTACTCTGGTTGACAATTAAGCCCATTATCCAATTCCTTTCTTTTCTACCACCCCAGTGTCTTTTTTCATAGCCTTTGAAGAAAGGGGGGAAAAAAAGGTGAATTCCAGTAAGTGCTATTTTAAAATGAAAAATGTAAGTTTACAAAGAGCTCAGGAAGGGGTTTGAACCATTCAACCTTCTGTTTTAAGACACCAGCACAGCACTCAACACAAACAATTCCTTTCACATTAAGACCAATTTCAAGTCACACCACTGTGTACAAGCTCCAAGTTAAGCACTGGACCAAACATTCTGCCAGACCCTTGGCGTAAGTGTAGAAGGGCAAGAGAAAACAAAGACTTAAATTTTGGCTAGTGTAGTTCTGCAGAATCATTGTCAGCACATTTTTCAGTTCATACAATAACTAACTTGGAGGTGAGGGGTTCAGAAAAACTGCAGAATTAAAACCCTAATGCAGTGTAACCCATGGAAGTATTCAACACTAATCATTAACCTGGGTGCTTATGATATCCCATAGCAAACCGCATCCTTTCGGTCTGGTTTGAAAACTGACCCACAGGTTTTGTGGATGCTTTTGCAAAACCACCAAGAATGACCCATTTTAATAGTTAAAAGATCCTCTCACTGTAGATCCCTGCCTTACCAGAGGCTATTTGCTGTAGGCACTCTGTACAACAGTCCCCTAACCCTGAGCACCACAGGGAGCCCACTGCAAACAACAGGCTTTCGTGCCTGGGTACCAGATTCCAAGGGCAAGACTTCACCAAAGCCACAACCAGCATCATGATCCAAGACCTTAAGACCATGCCCCAGTTCTACCTCTGTGTTCATCACCCTAGAAAACAGGAATTCATAACCCCACTGCGGAAATGCTCCCTTCCTCTTTTTCCCATGTTGGAAAAAAGATAGTCAAGCAGGTAAACATGGATCCTCCAAAGAAGGAGCAGGAAGTTGCCTGGTCATACTCCCAGCCTAAGCCAGGCCAAGCTGCGGTCACATCAGATTGGGTTTAACTTGCCTATCAAGCTCTGGCCATCTCCAGGCTCTCTATGCCCCTGTTCCTGCACCCCGTTACTCTCACTGTGACCACTTCTTCTCTTAACACCTCATTGAGAAAACTCTCACTAATATCTCAGCTGCAGAAATACAATGAGCCCATCTCATTCCCAGTGCAATCATTTCTGCCTGGGTGCTAATTTGTAAACTATGCAAATAAAACAAAAACTTGGGGCTGGAATTTGTTTTATTGACATTGTTCTGTCCTTTGGGTGGGATGGGTAATGCCAGTGTGGCACATCATTGTTTTTCTCAATGTTCAGACAGCCAGCCTTCAAAGCACACAACTCCAGGATTTTCCATGATTGCTGTATTTATACTGCTATCCTATAGGAAAAAAAAAAAATCCACCAACTGCATTTTTGGAGGAAACAGGAGCAAACCACTGGATTCATGCCTGGTGCCCAGCCACACCAAACAGGACCACACGGCTTCATGGCACACAGACAGGCATCACTGATGGTGCTGGTCCCAACACGCAGACACCCTTCACCTCCCCAGCCCCCAAAGCCTCTCAGGTCTTTATCCAGTTATTACTCCAGCCAACTTGCTTAACACCACTATCATCAAGAACCTTTAACAAGCACCAACAATCCCATAAATCTGCTTTTTATGGCACGGTAGAAGCCTAATTACATGATTAAATTCTGTCAAAAATTACAGCCCACACATTTGCTCTAAAATTGCAATTAGCCCTTTCAGGTACCAAATAAAAGCAATGCTAAAGTTTCAAAGAGATGTTGGCAACACAGCTGAGCAGAATTACATTACTGACCCCAAACAAATTGAGGGCATTACTCTTCCTTTGAGTCCTTTTCCTTTATTTTCTGTTATCTGTTAGTGTTATAAATTCTACGACCACTTTGACCACACAAATCCTGAGCATTAATGAGCAAAGCAGCTCAAACACCTATTGGCTCCATATTACATGTTCTTATTCTACTGGAGTCTCCTGCTACTTTCTCCAGCATAATACCTTGCTGAACCTCACTACAGAGGTGCAGAGATCTTTGGCTATGAACCCTTTTATTTCTGTGACACCACCTTTAATGAAGATTTTCAAATACAAGTCACACATCACGTAATTTTTACAAAAACAAGCCCTGTAAATGGAAATGCACCGTGTGTAAGATGGGACAAGATCTGCACAAAATCGGCATTATGAGAAACAAAATCCAAAGCAAGCACATCAAAGCTATTTGGGGCTTTTCATATGAGACGAAGCAACATTTTATCAAAATGTAGCACTGCACATTGGAAGAGAGGGAAAGTTTGTGGCAATGGTACTGTCCAGGAGTCCTCTGAAAGTGCCCAGGAAGAGGTCTGTCACACCTGGGGATCAGCAATGATACAGCAAAAACACAGTCACGTGGGAAAACAACACAGCAGTTATCCAAGAAGAGAGCAGGTACCCCAAGAAGATGGAACTAAGGTGGGATACTGGCATCACCTTGCTCTCCCAGCTCACCACTAGCCCTATGTGGCCATAAAAAGCAAACCTCAAACCCCAAGTGACTGCCCAGGCATCTCCCTGCTCTGGTCCTCAACATGGATGTGTGCCTACAACAGGGAAATGGCACCTGACAGGTTCTAAAGGGACCTTCCTTTTTTTCAATGATGACATATCTTTTACAGCTTAACCAGCAAGTATTGTCATTAGATACTGTATTGTTAATTATATTCGTATATGTAACAAATGGATGAATGCGTATTATCTTAAACTCATGTGGCAGCAGCCCTTTACATAGTTCACCTGTGCCTCTTCCAAAATACCTGCATTAAGGAATGTTCTTGAACAATATGGGAAAATGGGCACAATAGCTAAAATGGGCTCCTCTGTGCATTTGGGCTAAAAGGCCTTTCATCTCCCTCTCTTCCTGCTGTCAGAGCTAATACCGAGTGCAAGGAGCAAAGAAATAGCGGACTCAAGACATAAGGGCTGGGGTAGACCCAGCCTGCAGTGAATAACCCGCATCCTCCAGCCTCAGTGTCCCCAAGCACCCACTCCCCAGTCCTTGGGCTGGCTGTGGGACCCAGCAGCGCTGCGTTCGGGGGGGTGGACAGAGGGTGCCTTAGATGACTAGGCACCTTGTGCAGGCAGCAAAAAAATATAAGAAAAAAAAAAAGCACAAAAAACACCAAGCCAAAACCAGAGGTGGCTTTGTGCCTGGTGTGGCTAAAGAGCTGTATTCTGGTGACTTTTGAGCTTGCTCAGTGCTGCTGACAGGAGGAAAAGGCGCCAGCAGCAGGGAGCAGCCATGTTCCCCAGCAGGCTGGGAGAAGGAAGGCTCCCTCGGGGGATTTGTACTCACCTGGCGGTTTCATGTAATATTGCTCAATATCGGACATGTCCGTGTGCAGCGCACAATCGAGATAGTGCAGGATAACTTTTCTACTGAAGTAGTACCTCATGCCCATCAGAAAGATGGGCAAACAGCAGGTCAGCAGGAAGGACTTGGTCACAACAAAGCACATTACTATGGAGATAAGGAAGAGAAATAAACGACACCTGTCAGAAAAGAGAATTTAGTGTTGATTTCGGAATACAAACTCATTATAAAAATAAATAAATAAAACAAGCACAGTCAAAATACACATTTGCTGTACGCACACAATGCACACTCTCGAGATTATCACGTTAAGGGATGGTGTATCGCGACGAGATAACCCGGACAAGTTTATGGGGTCCTGGAAGGAGCCGTGGGGAGGATGCCACCGCGGACACGGCAAGTCCCAGTGAGGCCCCCCGGGAGCGGGGCCGTGGGGACCCCGAGGGTCGAACACAGCCCAGGCCCCCTTCGCTCTCCCCGGTGACGCCGGAGCGCGGCCGGGCGGAGGAGCCGCGCTGCGGGCACCGCTCCGCAGCCATGTGTTCGCCACTGCGGCACTGCTATTTCCATCAGCACCGACTCCCAGGGCAGCCACCCTGCCCGCCCTCATCCCGCCGGGGCTGCCGAACGAACACCTGGGGGGCTCTCTGTGGTGCCCCCACCAGCGGATCTCTCCGGCTCTCCCGGCCCCTGTGTCCCGGAGCCGCCGGCTGAGCCCCCGTGCGCCCCGGAGCCTGCTGGGGGTCCCCCCTCCAGCCAGAGCCCCGTCCTGCCCGGGGCGAGGGACATGGGCTACAGCCCGCCTGCAGCCACCCACGGCAGGAGACCACCCCCCAAAGCCCGCCCGGGGCGGGGGGCACACATTGATAACAATTATTGGCACGAGGACGGGACACCTTGCAAAGCGCTATTTTGGGCACTGAACTCTGGGAGGTGAGGTGNGCAGCCCGTAGAGCAGCTGAGTGAGGGGCTGCTGCTTCAGCCCCCTGAACGCCGTGTTGGGGATCCGCTCCATGATCCCCTCGTAGAAGATGCGGCGCACCACCTCCTGCTCGGAGGGGTGGAATTCGCGGATATAGACATTGTCGCGCCTGGGGTCTTCCTTTGGTGGGGTGAGGGGAGGTGGGGGGGAGGGAGTGGAGCCGG